>JABUQX010068841.1:27500-32500 GCA_015478945.1 Trachelipus rathkii | reverse complement strand
AAGTTTTTAAGTGTTTTCTATCAATTTAATTTAAATATCTTTGGTACTTACTATTCCGTTTTTTTTTCTTGTTTTTTTCGCTTTAATTTATAATTTTTTTTGTCAAGTGTTTTAATGTATCCTAACTACAAGTGATCGGAATCTCAGAGGAAACTTTTGCCGTCCTGAATTTTAAGCTAAACTTCAGTTTAATTTTTTATTTTTTTTTAAAAACATTTTTAGATATAAATTATAGGGTTTTAGCTTAGTGTCCCTTTTAATTAATAATGGAGAATATAAAGTTTATTTTTAGGCTTTAATGGTTTTCTTGTGTACGAAAATTTGTGTAGGCGTGCTAATGGTAGTATGATTTATAACTTTCTAGGTATTACATATTTACTGTACTTATGGTTTTAGCCTCTGTTTTATATTTTTATTATCATAAGTTATCATATATTTCATTTTTAATGTTTTAATGTAGGTCTCTAGTATTTTTTGTGTTAACGTATTTTTTTTTGTGTGTGTGGGTATGCGTGGGTATGTGTAGGTATGTGTTTGTGTGACGCTTTGATTGTACGAATGATAAGCAGTGTAGACATGGCGGTGCGCGTGGACGTGGGCTCTCTATTGACTTTTCCAACTTCCATTGCCTGGACGGTAACTTCTAATCTGTGGTTTATCACCTTTCTAATTTTCATCCTAACTAACCTCTTACTTCTGTCTGAGACTCAACTATCCAGGGATTTTTTTCTGTAATAAACTTAATATCTCTAACTACACTTTTTTTTACAATTTCCGCCTATATAAACATTAGTACTCCCGTAACACGTCTCGAAAACCTTGAGTTTCCAAACTTCGATAATTCTATGGTTTAATTATACTAGTCTGGTCCTCCTGATAGTACGCTAATATCAATGATGGAACAGATTTTTCAGGACTCCTTTTAAATGTTTTAACTGCCTCTCACGAGGGACGTCACTTTCTTCTCATACCAAGTGTGTGTCCTCGACTTAGGGGACTGCCAACGTACACCACACTTGATTGTGGTTGGGGCTCCTATTATACTGATACAGGTGGGAAGAGGACAAATCAAATCATTTAGCACTCTTAACGATCTAAACTTAACTGATTAATGAACGATACATAAGGGCATCCCAGATCGTTTTAACCAATTCATGTACACTATTGATCTATACTTTCACCACTTCTCATCTCATATAATACACCTAATTTCCCCCTCCATATTCATCTGGTTTAACTCCTGAACATAATCTGTGTATCTCCTTAATTTTATGACACTTTCTCTCCAGCAGCTCCAAAATGCACTAAACATATTTTCTGCCACTTTTAATCGGGCTATTTGAGAGGCCATTGCGGTCGCTTTCTTGCTACATACTTCATGTATGAATACTTTTTGACTCGGAGGGCTCTTCTCGGTGCCTGCTGAAAAGTAAGGGGCCCGTAATCTCCGATGGACGAGCAGTTAATTCCTCTTCTACTAAATCTTTTTTTCCTCATAATTCATGGTTGTGTGACTTACCTGTTCTTAAAGTTAATTTATGAATAGCACGAATAGGCCTATCGGAAATTGAAAAAACTTTTCCTTTTTTTCCTATTCACGTATCAGGAGTTATCTTGGAATTCGTCCTGCAGGAATATATTCGCCAAGATAAGCGTGCGTTTTTCACCAAAAGGAATGAAGCTAGGACCTCCTTAGTGTTCTAATATAATAAAAATTTTCTGCCACTTGCCAAAACCATCTCTAATACTTCTGTATATCTGCCTTTTCTCCTCTTATTATTCGCTCTGTAACGGATCTGTAGCTAAGTAGCTTCTTCTGGAAGTCGTTAATATCTTTGGGCTTTCTTTTTCATCTAATTCTACCCTCGACTGATTCTGGAATCGCTCCCCCTCTCCTTCTGCTCTCAGGTGTCCCAAGGCTCGACCTGTGATTACACAAGATCTGGTGCATGTGGGGTCCTTGAAATCTATGAACGTTTAGGAATGGCTTAGTGGTCCCGGACGGCGATACTTCTTTCGTGTTTTGGGGAGTGTTAAGCTGATCCAGTCATGGTCAACCTGTCCTCGTTCGTCTTTACTCTATCGGCTTTTAATTCAACACTTTTCCCAGTCCTGGAAACGCGCATACCGAATAAGGGTAGCCGCTCTGATCCTTCTAACTATCGTCCTATAGCTCTCACTTGTATTCTGTCCAAAATCTTTGAAAGTCTCCTCACTCTCATTTCCTGGACCATCTGGAATCTTATTTCCTCCTTTCAGATCACCAGTATGGTTTTCGATGTTCGAGTTCAACTGGTGACATTTTTTCCTATCTCACTGATTTATAGTCTTCTGCTCTTAGGGATAATGAGGAATCATGTGTTTTGGTGCTTGACATATCGAACGCCTTTAACCAGGTATGGCAAGTTTCACTACTCTCTAAGTTTTCTTTCTTTGGGTTTGCTCCTTTTTTTGCTCAACTTTGTCTAGTTTTCTCTCAGATCTTTCCATATCGGGACTTGTTGATGGAGCGACCTTTTCTCTTTTCTTCCTTTCCTGTTAACTGTGGTGTTCCGCAAGGTTCTGTTTTATTTTCAACTTTATTCCTACTTTTCATTGGCGATCTTCTCAGCTGCTCATCTAACTTTGTTCATTCTTAAGCTGATGATTACTCTCTTTCCTTCCACTCATTTCAAATCTGCTCCTTTTTTTTGGCTTCTAGAGTTGCTTCTCGGCTTCAGCTTTCCGATTCTATTCTCTCCGATCTGGATGGAATTCCACGGTGGGGCCACCTCAATCTTGTGAAGTTCAACTCTTTGACAACTCAACTTCTTCACATCTCCCTCTCAAAATTACCTCCCAACTTTTCTACCTTCTTCGACAGTTCACCCGTCTCACATGTGGACAACGTAAATATTCTTGGTTTGAATCTAAACAATAAACTATCTTGGAAACTTTAAATTCACACGGCTTGCTAAGGTAGGTCGGTTAAGGAAATTCGCTGGGAGTATGTTCTGGTGTAGAAACATATTTTTTTCTTCCGAACGGTTGACACTAATTATTATATGGGGTTCTTATCAGTCCTTATATCTAGTAATGTTCCCAATTTGGAGAGGCGGGCCTGTTCCGCCCTTCTTTTGGATAGGGTGAGTCAAAGGCTAAAATATTATCTAAAACTGTCCCTCTACTTTCTAACTCAACTCATTTGACCCGATATATCTGTGCGACGTGACGTTTGTTGTTTACCCTCTTTACGTATAGGTACAATACTATACGGTTTCAGGTGCACTAGTGAGTTCACTTCTCGCCCATTCCGTCACCATTCGCGTCGCCCTCGTAGCTTCTAGGGGTAGTGTACTGTTTATGTTAATGAAATTCTGCTGTGTGTAATATTGGTAACTTCAGGCATTGTTTGTTGTGGTTACCTCCTTCTTTTCAGTCACCTCTTACTTCGTGAAACATCTCATGCCCTCACTTGTTGAAAGCTGAAGCTCATATAAGCTAAGCTCCCTTTCTTTCAAGTTTCCTCCATTATTTCATACACTCTATTCGTTCCCCTTTCTTTAGTACTGTCTTTTATCTCTCTTTCTATTCTTCTATTATTCTTCCCCCTCTTGTTAAAAAAATGGTGGCTTAGCTTGTTAAAAAATTAAATTATATTATGAAGCGCAAAGTCAGTGAAAGGAAAGTTATTAAAAATCTACTATATATCACAGCGGTGGATTCAAAACCTCTGCGACAAACTGGGAGGGCTGATAGAGCAAACGATAGGGAACATTTATTGTTAAATATAAGCTATGTTGTTATGGACGCTTCGTTTCAAGTTACGGATGATGTAAGGTAAAACCACGTGATGTTGTTTTACGCGTCGTTACTTTCGTAACCGGAGATTGGGTTTTCAATGTATGATATGTGTGCGTGCGTACATCTGTGTATTCCGAGGGTTGATAGAGGTAACAATAAGGATTCTTTGTTAAACAACATATGTGTTTCGAGGCGAGGTTGTAAAGAAAAACAATGGTAGCTTGTTATTGGAAATCATTTTATTTGGAGAAAATTACAGGAGTGTTTCAAGTGTCTGCCCCGTACCTGATTACATTCGTTACATCGCCGTGCCATTGCCTGTCGAACTCTACCGAACATGCCCCCACTGTGTCTGATTTGATCAAACGCAGTGAATATTCGCTGAATCAGTTCCTCTCTTGTGTTGACTGGGTTAATGTACACAACACTCTTCACATGGCCCCAAAAAAAAATTAAAACTAGGGGCGGTTACGGGCATCAGGCCACGCAACAGGTTCCCCCTCTCCCTATCCATTTGTCAGTGTAGACTCTGTTCAGATGCCACCCCGTACTTGCGTGGTGAAGTGCACTGGAATGCTACATGTTGGGAACCACATGTCTCTTGCGGGTTCGCAAGGGTATGTCGTCCATGAGCTGCGGAAGCGTGTTCTGGAGTAGTTGCAGGTATGAAGGTCCATCCAAACGGTGTGTAATGATGACAGGATCCAGCAGAAAATCCCCAAGAATTCCACCCCAGATGTTTACGGTAAATTTTCGCCTGGTTGAACTCTGATGAACATTTGCGTGCGGATTGTACTTGTCCCAATATGTGGCTGGTCTCTGCTTTGAAGTAGCCATCACGTGTAAGCACGCCTCATCGGTAAACAAGACATGTGCAGGAAAAGGCAGGATTATCGATGCTCCGTTGCAGAAACACCGGGCAAATCGCACACGGGGTGCGAAGTCGTTTGGCCCAAGTCCCTGTACTTTCCGTAGGTGGTATGCATGGAGGCTTTGCTCTTGCAAGACCCGAAGCACAGACGACTGATTTGAACCATGGCATGGGCAATGGCGCGTGTCCTATCAACGATTACAGCTCCCTCCTTATCTTTAAAATCTTTATACATCCATCATTATTCCTTACTGAGATAGCCAAAATGCTATTATTTCGAAGGCGCTGATGAAGGCGAGCAAACATTGTGTTGGTGGGGGTGATTTCTGTGTGGAAACCGTTCCAG
>JABUQX010068841.1:0-20000 GCA_015478945.1 Trachelipus rathkii | reverse complement strand
TTATCCATAGACACTTACATTGACACTTACACACACACACACCACACAGATTACTTAACACTCACACAGATTTATTACACTCACACACAGATTTACTACACACACAGATTTACTTACACTCGCACACAGATTTACTTACACACAGCTTTACTTACACACTCGCACCACAGAATTTCACACACACACACCACACTACCACACACACACACACACACCCACCACACACACCACGCACACTCAATTACACATAAACGTATAATTATTAAAACATTTATTTTTTTAAATTAAAAAGTGTACAATTATATTACTCATTCAAATATAACTAAAATTATTTCAAAAGTTTCTTAATAAAACTTTCTATAATAAATCAATCATTATCTTGAAACAAAAGAATTTTATTATTAATGAATCACTTTTTTGCTTTTATAAATTTTTTATAACTTTTCAAGCTTTAAAATAACTTTTACTAAAAAAATTTTATGAAATTTTATTAAAAAACATATATTTTGACATAACCTTAAAGCAATAAATCAGTAGGCCAAGCCTCCTAGCACCCCTCAATTAAAGCGCATATACCACGTTATTGTTCTATTGACTTACTGCTTTTACATCATCTTTACCCATTGTAATAAGTATAAAATAACCAAAATAAGTTCTTCTCATGCTAACAATAACATGTTATTATTTATTAAAATCATTCTAAGTTTTAATTGAAAAATAACAAATTATATCACTTACATTTATATTATTCACTCGAATGTTAACTAAAAATATTTCAAAGTTTTTTAAATAATTCGGGTTTTTCTTATAGATTATTATTATCTATGTACATTGACCATCCATCACGAGAGAAAACACAACTACCCTCACTCCTTACAGATACGAAACCTGACCTCTCTCTTGGTAAAAATGTGCTTGAAATAAACTACCTTTAGGTCTAAATTTAGGGATAATCCTTTTGTATCCCGGGGATAATAAGCCTAATTCCAGGTCAAAATATATTTCAAAAACTGACCTTTTTCTGTAAATGGGGGGTGCGGAGAACCCTCCGCAGATAACATGACGGTGGTGAGGACCGTAACCATTTATTAGGCCCTACACAGGTATCCTTGGTGAGAGGGCGAGAAAGCACCCGTAATCCTCGTCCATCCGTGTTTGGCCCTAGGGATAGAAGCCCTTGGGGCTAATTAATCATCTAATTTATCTCAGTTCAAAAATAGGTTCAATTCATGTGATACTATAAAGTAACAAGAATTCATTGTTATCACTAGTGATTATATCCAAATTGGTATCACCTTTTAATTCCGTCCTGTAGCCTATATTATCCACTGAATTACATGTGACGTTGTGTGATGCTCAATGGATTTTTTTTTTAAGTTTTCTTCTGTTTTTTTCCTTAGATCACCGGACGTTCCTCTATAAAAAGGGAAATTGTTCTCATATTTACTATGTGTTATTCAGTATCGGGAGGCGACCCCTGTGAAAAAATTTTTTTTTTTGAATCGAGGCCGGTGTGGGGTCGGGGTAATCCTTAACTCTATATGACCTCGTATGTGATTGGTCGAGAATTTTTATTTTACCGTACTTTGAACAAAAATTAACTTTGTTCTTTCAACTTGTATTTGAGCAGGTGTTGTTTGTTTATTTATATCTTTTGATATATATATATACAAACTCAATATTTTAAAAAAATTTCTTAGTCTATACATTATTAGCTGTTAAGCGGTGCACAAAGTTATCTGATTTGTATTAAAATAGTGTTTTATTTTTACTAAGTTTATATATCATATTTATAATAAATACTTACATTGAGGAATAATTATTAATTTCCTATAGAAAGATAATATATTAATTCACTAGTTCATTAAGCTATAACCAGCCAGGGATCTTCAGCATTGAAAGCCCCACCCGCATAAAGCAGTCAACCTTCGACCCACGCGTGAGCCTACGCAGGTACGCAATATTTCCCGCGTTCCCGGCCCTAGCCGCGTGCGCCTCCAGCTATAAAGGCGCAATATTTCCGCGCCGAATTTATTATTATTAAAAGACACACATAACACACACAAGCATACAATACACATCACTACACTAACATAACCACACATACACACACATACTACACTAAACGCACATTCATTCAACTTTTCATCACATTATAACGTAAATTTTATTAAAACATTTTAACTCTTGATTTTTTTTATTCTTAATTTTTATATACTTTAGTTTTGTTTATTTATTCAGCCTATTGTATTATTTATTTTAGAACCCACATTAGCCACAAAGAACATACACCTACACACACAACACCACACACACACCTCCATCAGCCCACTCTACACGCACTCACTACACCTTTTTACACAACCCTATTAGGGCGATAACTTACTCCCTAACAATTTACTTAATTTATTTTATTAGTTGGGATACTAGTGTTATTTACTGTCATGCCTATTGTTATTATATATTAAGAGAACACACGAGCTCGCACCACTCCACACAAAAACACGGAGCGACACAACCCAAACACACACACCACACACCCCCACACATCACACACCACACACACACGAGCGACAGACACAACACACACACACACCGCCCAGTACACAATTTACACTTTTATACGTTTCAACCACAACACCACTCGAATATTCTTGGATGCCTCAACTTTGATGTCCTCCAAGCTATTTAAGATGCCCCAAACTTTGATGCTACATTATTTGATGGGCGTTTTTATTCTTTGACCCTACCACTCGAAAATTAAGAAATTGATTCAGTCTTTTAAATAAAAGAGCAGTATAAAACTACCATAAGACACATATTACATATTCTTTTACACAGTACCACACTATTACACTAACATCATAAACTTATTCAACACATACGGCCCACAATACACACCTAGACACTTAGCATCATCACCCGCAACAAAGATAATATAAAAAGTATAATATATATATATATATATATATATATATAATATAATAATAGATAACTATATATATATAAAATAAATATATATCATATATTTCATTCGCTCTAGGGAAATAAACTGCGCTGCGTACGCGCAACGCGTGTGAGGTGCGGGAACGCAGCGAAATATTCGCCTATGCGGCTCACGCGGTGGGCGGGGTTGAATACTGACCTTATTGCGTGTGGGTGTGGGCTCATGTCCTGATGCCCTGTTGTTAAGCTTATGTAACAGTAGAACAATTTATCCATTCTAGAATATTTAATATAGTCTGTATTCGTCAATGGTGAGTTTCTATTATACAATAATATATACAACTTAGTTAAGAAATATATAAACACTTATATACAATGATGCAGGTAATAGAACACTTGTGCCAGTGGCCGTAGACAATTTTATCAGCTAAACGAACTTACATAGTTACCTAATAAGACAGTATTACATTTGCATAGTTAAGAAGGTATATGTGCGTAATGACGGATACATCTTACATCCAATGAGAGTAATAAAGGACAACCTCACACCTTGACCTAACAATATTAACAAGATATGAAAGACACAATATATAGTCAATAAAGAAGATACTCTCAATAGTAAGATAGTCAGTATGGTCGATCTGTACCGAATACCGAAGATTCAGTTACTATATGATCTTATGAGTAATAAACAATCGTTATTGATATCCGTAAATAGAGGCATATTGATCCTGTGATTACGAGCAGTCCTCAAATTTCTACGAAATAAGTGTAATAATCGGTAAAAAATTTGCTCTCATATGAGTCTATAGCCATCTCTCTAAGAGATACCTATTCTTAAAAGAATTGACAACAGCTGCAATGTTTAAGAGAATTCTTGATAGCTCGAAAGTCAGTGCATTATACTAGTCTCAATGGTTTGAATGAAATATATATTATATATAGAAAATTGATAAGTTTAATTCAGAATGACTGAGATATGCTCTCTAGATCTCAGTCAATATATGGATTATTTATACTCCTTCTGATAAGACCGTTTCGAATTACTAAAGTCTGATCGCAATCCATAGACGAATAACTATCGATAGGCCGCGTCTACAGTCGCACACGATGACGAATTAATCTACTCAAGAAGTTTTGTAGAGAGACTCTACATAATAAAAATTATCAGAATAAGTTTGTCGACCTATGTCCCACAGGATATGTCCCCTTAACTGATATGTTACCATTTCTACCAACAAAATATTATACAGTGGTAAAAGGTTCAGTGTTGTAAAGCTGCAATAGAGGCCAAAGAGATTTAGTAAATTCAAATAAAGGTATCCTAATTATCGAGACTTACCGGGATGATCTCTCTCATATAAAGGTATAACTTATTGCCTACATATTAGACCTAATAGTAAGTATACTTTGGCAATCAGCATTTTATTACAGAGTCAATTATTAAGTAGCAGATCATTTTTGTAGTCATGGATTGATATGGTTTACGTGAGAGGCGAGGAGTCTTACGTTGTGATATTATCTTATCAGATGATGGATTAAATTTGTTATCAGATTGTTTACATAGTAATAACATTACTATACAAATGATTCCCGGGAAACTAAAATAAAAGGTTATAAAGATAACTAAAATAAATCACGAAAATAATATATTAAAAAAACAAAAAATTGTTATATTTTTATATATATTCTAAACTATCTGTGAAATTTTAAATAAAATAAGTTATAAAATAGGATAAAAATATATAAAAATATTTTTAATGAAATTTGATAAGGTATATATTATTATTTGTTGTTATATTTTATAAAAAGAATCAAACCTTATAATAAATATAATAGATAAAAAAAATGCGTTTCATAATTAATAATAAATAACTTAATAGTATGTTTAAGCTACAAGATGAAAGAATCTTATTTTGTTATATTTTTTATATATATATATTACATTGGCCTAATAAGATTTGATGTTACATAAGCTCAATTAAGTCAATAAGTAACAATAAAATACGTGTATATTATTATATATATATATATATATAGTAATATATAGCTTGATGTATTAAGGTGTATCTAGGTATAAAATATTGCTAGTGGGGAATCATGGCTCACTTATATCTATGATATTATTGCTTTAATGATATAGTAAAATATATTGTTTATTTTTTATATAAAGTTAGATAAATTTATAAAAGTTATTTAATATAAATGAATAGCTTTATAAAATTTAATAACAATAAGAGAAATATTTGTATATTACTATGTGATGTACTCACGTGATCTAATATTACATGCAATAATAGATAGGATGAAAACTGTCAAAAAATAAATGATTTCTAAAACTTTCATGTAATATGGATATTTTAGTTTATATATATGATATTTAAATGTATTACTTTTAGTTGAGACAAAGTAATTTTACGTGTGTATATAATTATTCCAGATATGACTTGCCACTAAAGAATTTTCTTGTGAAAACAAAATATAACTATATATATAAAATATATTATTGAATTATGTGTTAAAATAAATATTATTCTCAGAATAAAAGATCACAAAGACAGTATTAATTTTTTGCCATATAAAATATATAACGTTATAATATGTGTAAGATGAGTTGATATGTATTACTATATATAATATATATATATTAGAGGTAATATGTTTAAATTTAGGTATATGTGTATAGATATAAATAATAGGTCACATCCCGAAAAGCCTGAGTCAGGTAACTAAAAAAACTATAACATCTTATATATAAAAAACAATTTATTTATTAAAAGCCATATTGCTTTTTTATCCATTGTTTTTTGTTAGAATAGATGTTGATAGTAGATAGATAAGTCCTTGCCTTGTGTCTGGCTAAAATTGTTGGAAGCTGTATACGTCCTTGCTCCGGAATTCGAAGCGAGCTCGATGTGGTGTGTGGTGTGTGTGTGAAAGTCGGCGCAATGAACACTTTGAATTCTTTTTTGTGTTTTTTAACTTACATTTTGTTTCACTAAAACTTAAAGATGGACAGAGTCGGGGTTCTCGGCCTACCGACGGACGACGGGGGGGGACTTCGTCCCCCCCTCTCTCCGTCGGCGGTCGAACCCCCTATAAAGGATATAAAAAGAAAAAAAAATTATAACATCATCAAAGCATAAAAAAAAAAATACTTTTGGTAACTCTTGCTCTCGTGAACTAGTGGCTGGGGGATTCAGGTCAAATCACCCAGCCGTTCGCCCTGGCCAATCTAGATGTGTATCTAGATTAATGTGGTAAGTGATAATCTTGTGCGAGGTGTATAATTATAATAAATACTGATGTTAGTAAAAAATATTAAATTTCTGTGTCTCTAATATCTATAACATCTGTGTGTAAGTAAATCTGTGGTGAGTGACTAGTATAATATCTGAATGTTATTTGAGATGTTATGTTATGCCCTAAACACTGAAAAAAGATTTGCAATAACACCGATGTATTGAAGTAAATAACTGTTATATATTATAATAATATATATATATATATATATAAATTTATATTATAATAAAATATTATTGTGGTGATTTGTTAGAGCCCTTATAGTAAGTGTTAAATTGTATAAGTGTCTATATTGAAGATTAAATGTAAGTGCCATATATAGTGTAATGTGTTTATGTATAAGTATATCATAGTGAATGTTGATATGTATAAGTTGATAAGTGTATTATATATATAATATAATATTGTGTTGTTTGTGGACCGCATGTAGTATATAAGTAGCTTAAATGTAAATGATAGAGTTCTTTGGAGTAAATGTAAAGTATGTCATAGTGAATGTGTTATGTATAAGTGTCATATAGTTGATAATGTGTGTATAAGTGTAAGTTGACGTTACTGTGTGTAGTGTGTATAAAATGTGTGTGTTGTAGTTGATGTATGTATATGTGTATTGTGTTATGTATGTATGTGTTTGTGTATGTATAGTGTGTGTTGAATGTGTTGTGTAGTGCGCTATAACGCTTCATACGTGTTAGTTAGCGTTGTGTGATTCTAATAATAATAATTAATATAAAATTATAAGGCTATGGAATAAGCTATAATAATAATTATAGTATAATAAAAATAATAAAAATAAAAATTTAATATATAATAATATAATATTTAATAAATATATATAAATAAAAATAATAAAAAATAATATAATAAAATATATAAATAAATAAATATGTTTAATTAAAAACAAAATAATTAAAATACTTAACTGTTTAATATATAATATATATAGAGTTTAAATAAAAGATAATTCACCTCTTGACAGAAGTGTTTTTAAAAAATCATGTTAAAAAATCAGAAAGTTATATATATTATATATATATAATAATCAGCAGTAAATAATAGCAAAAGTTAAAAGCTAATAATAATGTTCCTTTAAAAAGGAAGAGGATAAATAAACAAATTAGAGTATAAGTTAAAGCAGTAAAAGCAGTAAAAACAAATATCAATACTAAATTACTACTCACCTTGGTTTATAGGTAACACTACTCTAATTTGATATTATTAATATACTTTAGATTTACTGTCATTTATATAGGTTATGTTTAAATGGTTACATGTGAAATTATGTACCGGCTATAAAACTATATAGATAGCATTATCCGAATTTTACTGATACGGCGCTTTGCCCTAAATCTATAATGGCCAAAAAATTCCCCTTAAGTAATAACCCGAAATACCCATGATGTAGGCATTATATAAGACACCGATTATATATAGTCTCTCGAAGAGAATGAGTTAATTATCTCATGGATAATTGCAAGATATATGTAATAAGCTCAGTATATAAGCAGGAATGTGTTCCTCCGTAAAAAGCAAGGAAGTGTGTACATACCAACATGTGGAGATTGATTGTCTCAAGACAAACAAATTGAAGGCTGATAAGCTCAAAGAAAAGTGGGATAAACGCAATCTTGCTGCTCAATATAGTAAATGCTGAGTCTCTTCGCGTCGAACTTAATTGTTGTGTTTGATTAAGGTAACACCTCTATTGATTTAACTGATTTACTGCTTTTTAATTTTTAATAGTAATTATAATGTGCATAATAGGCTTCACATACAGTCAAAAATAATAATATTTGATCAAACTAACTGCAGTAATACTTGCATATTAGTCCTTCACTACAGTTATAAATAACATATAATCAAACAGTAGTAGCAAGTAATACATCAATTCCATTATTATAAGATAAAATTATATATTGATCCTTCAGTTCAATGTAAATCTAATCAACAGCAGTAGTAAGTAAACAAAGTATTATGTTTAAATGTTAATTAATAAATGTGAGTTAAAGCTCATAGTAAAACATTTAATAAATAGTTTAAAAACTAGTATAATATTAAACATTGAGTTTAAAGCAGTGTATTATAATAAGCAGGTTGAGCAGCTCTCAAAGCAGTATAAAAACGCGAGATAAAATGTACTCAATATCGCCCATACTAATCCCACTCATACCCCTCCTAAATTCGCGTCTCTCAGATAACGAAGGTACCTACCTTCTTATTTTAGTGCACTCTCAGCTAGCAATTTACTGCTCTTATATGGCCTCACGTATGAAATAGTTATTGCTCTTTGATAAGGATATAATATCTGATTCTCCAGTTGTAAGTAAGGACCAAGTAAAAATGATCTATATATAATCAGACACTCTGGATTTATTTTTTCTTCCTTATTTTCTCAGATTAACTACAGTGTTCATATGTGACAAATGGGAATTTTCTATTTTTATTTACTCAATACCATTAAATATTTCTTTCAACTCCCAAAACAGACTTCTCCTTGTTAATGTTATTGGTTATCGACTTTGGTTTTAAGAAAATACTAAAATCATTTATTACCTATCTATTTCACCTATTATTCATAGACTTTTATAATTAATAACAATTCAGTTTTCTTTCCGACACGTACCCAGAAAATAATTTTCGATTCTTTACTTGCTTTATTAATAACTTGTAAAACTTTTGGATAACTTACTGAAATACATTTAATTTTATTTCCTTCAGAGGAAGTGTCGGTCCATAAAGTCAGAGTTGATTCCGGCAAGCATCCCCTTGATAAAGATTCTATACTGTATGTAAAAAGCCAAAGTTTAAGGTTATCATAGAAAGCTGTGATTCTCTGAGGATATTTGAAAATCGTCTTACTTTTGAAAATTGTCCCATTTATCCAATATAAATATATATAACTATTGGACTCAGGTTCTGGCTCTCTCTGCAAGTGACCTATCTTGACTCATATTCAATTCTCCGTAGTATAAAAATCTTATGCTCGACTTGATGTAGAGCAGTTTTTACCCTCTACCAAGACGTGCCTCCGCGTCTGGATACCGATTCTCCAGCCTATTGACATGAGCTGTTTTGCCTAGTGTGTAAGTGTGTAGAGAGAAATCGGGGCCTCTTTTACCATATAATAATTGAAATATTAATAGAAATTAAAGTTAATTTAAGTAAAAATTAGAAATAATATTCCATTAAATAAGTGAAAATAATAAGTAAATTTAAATTTAAAAGATACATATTAAATATTATCAAAACGTTTACTACAAATATTTGGCGTATCACACATAAATTCATATCTCAAATAATATGTTAATGTGCTCATTACATATCAACGTAAACCTACATTAAACAAGGAACTACTACCATGCCAATACATGCTAGTTTCCTTATCGTTAGTATTGTATGGTGCTGTCGTCGCACTGTTTAAAGTAGTATAGTCGTAGTATGCTTACTCACGTATTATACGGTATTAATTGGTATATATACACAGGGCTGCGCACTGCACTGTATCCTAGAGTGATAAATTAGTGTGTCGTGACTGCTATATAGTATTGCAGCTGTTTAGTTATAAATCGTTATAAACTAAATACGTTAATGAGTCCTATTTATATTTCTATGGTCGTTTAGAGTATTATCTCTGCTACTTATGGATTAACGTACTATCATGTGCCGTATCACGCTTCATCATCCTAACTGGCTCAATGCCTAGTGACTAAAATATATACTTTATGCAGAGTTATAACGTATGAGAATATACGTCGTAGTCAGATCCTCACCTTATAATACGATATTATGTCATTCTATACATAGATGTTTATCTCGACCTGGGTGTGAGTCACTTGGTATGTTACTATACCAATCATCATACGAATATAAAATAACGTAACCTGGGTAGTTGCGTAGTGATATGCACTATAAAGATTCAATAATGGATGACTAACGGCAGCGCTGGTACTCGTTACGGTGAGTGTAGCAGACTACCTTGTAGGCTATGTGATGTTTCCATTCTGTGCTCGAGTATGGCGTTGACTAAATCTAAATATGATGTCCCAATAGAGAAAATCTGTGGGCGCATAATGGCTTAATACCTTACTACTCAGCGCTCAGTCGAAGCTATTTTGATATGTGAATACGATATCTACAACTTGAATGTGCATGTATAAGATTGATGTGCTGTGTTAGGTGCAGATTGAGTGAAGGTCTATGATGGTTGGGTGAGGGATTGATAATGAATTCTCTAGCGGGTGGTTGTGTTGGTGTAGTTGTTGTCACTAAGAGCGTAACGCGGTGATGATTGTAGTTGATAATCAAGCTGTTACGTTCTGGAACTCACACAACTTAACTTTGATCTAGTGTATTGCAAATTCTCCTCAGTGCTGAATTGGATGTTTAGCAACTCTACTAGACCACACTCTTGGTTTATTTATTTAAAATATTGTTTAATCTTATATTTCACAGAGACTGTACCAAGTTCATCGGAGATGACGCGTGTCATCGCATGTCAGTGTCAACTGTGTACGATCTTATACTAAATATTCATAAATGCAAGTTTTTATGCCTGGTGATGGACTTGTTGCCTATCTCTCGTGCTTTACCATATCTATAAAATATTATAAAGGTCACATAAGACTACTATTTGTATTTTTCAGTCATTGATATGTCTCTATACTGCCCGGATGTCACCTTCTGGCGTGGTGAAACGCTTACCTTGTTTCGTTTCGCGGGACTTAATCTGTGTGTGGATTACGTGCTTCATATCACAGAATGTAATCTCGTTACTATGTTAGCGTCAGTAACAGTGAGATTCATCAATCCTAGTGACTCACCAGTTAGTTGTAGGACCCTGCGAAGTACTTATACAGACACAGATAAGACGCAAGAAGGCAATCGGCGCCTCTTACACAATGTGGAGCTCTGTCCCCTGATCCTCACGCAGTTTACCTATCCAATGGAGACCTTTGTACTGAATAGATCTGGTCCTTGACGTTGATGTTCTGAATATCATTATGAGTCTGAATATCTGCTTTTCCATATTGCATATAATTCATTTCGCCCCACACATGGACGGACCGAAATATTTCTAAATTCTAAAGTTCGTAGAATCGATGGACTCTATGACATACGTGGTATACGAGAGCACTGGCTCAATACAGAGGATTGTACAAAGAAGCGAGAAGAACATGAGAGGTTAGAAAGACGGAAGTAGCATAGAAGCAGAAGTAAATGTAGCACAGACTCTCCAAAGAAATGTTGGGATATAATTGGTCGTTGTCGTAATGGTAGTGGTGTGGGTATCGAGTGTTGGAGATTGGATGGGTGTGTGTGTGGTGTGGTAGTGTGTGGGATGGTGATTAGTGCCGATGTGTGTTGACGAGTGGCGTTAACTCGTGGCTCGTCTCGGTGGTGGGGGTGGAGTGGAGGGGGTGTGTGAGGTGGTAGTGGTGGGGAGGGGGGGGTAGTATGTGGGAGGTGAGGGATAGTGGGTATTATAAGTTAGAGTGATTAGTAGTGAGTGAGAGTGAGGGATAGGGTGGGTTTTATAGGTGTCATTAGGAATGAGTGGAATAGGGCTGGGTAGGGTAGGGTAAATTGTTATATTACCAGTGACCGGTGGGTGTACTAGTGAATATAAAAGTAGCGAAATAAATATATAGGTAGGGGCCAGGTAGGTGAGTAGGGGCCTATACGTATTAGTGAGGGCTGAGTGTGGGGCAGTTATATAATTATGTAAACAAGTAGGTATTAGGTGAGGTGAGTACCTTAGTAGTATGAGTATAGGGTATATAGTATATATTGAGGTGTCATAGTATATATATAGTAGAGGATGGCATAAAATAATAAGAATTGCTTACAACAAATACTCTCGAAGAGATGGCCAGTGACTTTTATCTATACGTTTATTAATAATATGAAACCTAAGCTATCTTAACCCATAACTCATACGTATTGATAATGCACAAAAAAAAATAAAGACCAAAAATGAAGAGATATAGAACGTAGGTAGTAACAAGTAACAAATTCAAAATTTGTAAGTCATATAGATAATACACCAGGGCATATCAGCCTGGGCCAATTACGTTAGGAGTACCTATACACTGTCCCTGTAACGGAGGAGAGGCTACGGGTGCGAGTTCGCAGTTGCTGTCAGTTGGACAGTGGAGAGTCGACTTGTTGTAGAAGTCCTCCGACAATTCGCGTTGTTCGATTTGCGTGTGGTGGGGGCGCGGTGGGCATGGTGGATTCGGCAATCGAGGAAGATGAGGAAGATGGTGTATGTGCGCGTGCGCATAGATGCATTATACATGCAGCGGCCGCAGAGACAGGTGTGTGGGCATAGAGTACATGACTAGAGTTAGAGATATGGATATAAAATGACATTGTGGCGACCATTCCTTAAATGAAGCACCAAGGGGTTCAGGATAAACCTGTTTGGAAAAACCTTCCACCGAAGATGTAATCAAAGAGCTAAATGAGACAATAGTAATTATATATATATATATATATAGGGGTGATAGGTATAGTATGGAGTATGAGTGAGGTTAGTATAGTAGAGTTAATTGATGTATGAGGTACTTAACTATATATAGATATAGTATATATACGTGAAAAATGCCACCTAATTATGAAAAATAGATTCTAATTGAGAAGTGTATGGATATAGGGGGGGATTAGGAAGACTGGTCTTGGGAGACACAGACAGATGAAAGGCAGTCGACGGAATGGATGGGTGATAGGAGAGTGACGGTGAGAGTGAGAACGGGGTGAGGAGGGAAGGCTGGATGAGGAGGTGTGTGTGTGGTATGCTGATGTAGGTGTAGTGTCTATGATGCATCGGGTGAGATATTGTAAAAATACATTCGGATGAGTTATAGAGAGAAACGATGGATGCGAACGAGCGAAAAAACGGTCCGGCTTTGGTGCGGTGGGCGGGGTGCGGTGTGCGGTGCTGGGCGGCGCGGGGTGGGTCGAGCGCGGTTCGGCTGGGCCTTGCGGTTAAGCGAAAACGACAAGCGACAATTAGGGCGGTGGATTGCCAAGCCAACGAGCTTGGCGGAACTTGTTAGGAAAACGCGGAGGCGCGGTGGGCGACGGACGATGAGGGGATTTGCGATTTCATCCCCGGGGCGCGGTGAGAGAAAACACGATTGAAATATGACGAAGAGGGGAGTGAAACAAGGACGGCTTTATAAAACAAACATCCGGCGGAACGCAAGTCAGAACAAGGTGGACGACGGGTTGTAAAAAAGGCTCGAGTGAATGAAGAGAGGAAGCGATGGAACGAAAGTAAAACTACGACAACTTAGAAAATATAGCGTGAAGACGGTGAGAGCGGGTAGTTCGTGGAATAGAAAGATAAAGAAAAAATAGAAAGAATAGAGAAGGGTTCTCAAAAAAATTTAGGGTGTCTCCCAAAAGCTATGGGACCGTCGTAAATACAGGAAAATAGGTCAAACTCTCTCAAAAAATGGGGTTCTTCAAAATATAGGGGGGCCAAAGGTAGGCCGGAGTGACACGTGCACCGAGTGCCGCGTCATAGTCGTGACCGGCGTGGTCGAACACGCTGCCGTTCTTCTGAGGTGCACAAGAAAAAAATTACGCTCTCCGTGCCGAAGAGAAGAAAACCTCGAGGGAAGTGCGGTTCCCTGGCTGGGCAGCTCTGGCGGGGATTTGGGGCCCGAGAGCGACGGAGACGGAAGAATGGACTGCTGCCTGGAGCTACTGGGGATATCACATCAATGACGCCAATGAATAAATTAAGGACCCCAGTGTACCGGTCACGCGATCATTTTGCACGAGAAGACAGAGTTGTGTTTTTGGACCTATTACGAACTGAAAAGACAAGCTGCAGTTTCTGCAGACTTGAGCTCTCATAAAGAATCCCAGACAAAATTCCTCCTTAATAACCGTAAGCAGAGTAGACAAACAAGGCAGTTTGAAGACTGCATTTAAAGAACAATATTAAATAGTAGTTTATCATGTCAAACCATGGAGAATGTGCTCCGGAAATTCATATTGCCCAGTAATATGAATGAGAGAGCGACTGCATGTGGTGGCGCTAAATAATTTATAATATTTAAGTTTACTATCCGCAACTGATTTTTCAGCACACGGCAAAAAGCTCAAGTTCAGGCTATTTCAAAAAATTACCTAGTAGTGTTGTTTGACCAACACTTTATGTGATAGAGTCTCGTCATGCTGCTTTCTCGGCGGTGAGATGTTAGGGACTTTGTGGAACGTTTGTGTTGGTAGTATTCTCAAGGAAGAAAATATGCTCCAGGATGACATCTGCATCGCCAATGATTGAAAGGAACAAGCGCGCATTCTAATCGTAAGCGCAATGCATGAACAAACTTTGCCAAAGTCGCTCAATATGTTATCCGGTTGTCAGAGTGAGTGATATGCAGAGGAAGGATAATGGGATATATACTAACATTATCTATAGTATTTAGCATATATTTTTATCTTATGTAAATCAGAGGTGATTGAGGAAAAACAAAATTCTTCTTCTTCTTCTAGACTCCACCTTCATAAAATTATTTCAACGTTCGTTAAACTGGCGTAGGTGGATAAAAAAAATTAACGAGTGACATAATGATTTAATCTGAAAATTTATCAGATATACTCGTAGAATTTATAAAAGTTTTATTTATTTTATTTATTTTACATAACCTTTGAAAGTTTAGATTTGTGATTTTTGAGAGTACTTATTTTGTGCTTCCTATAATAAGCACGATTGCGACTGTGTGCGGAACAATATAATTATTAAGAATGGCAAAACACAATTAACATTTATAAATCGCCTTGTATACTAATAATTATAGACCCTAATATTTACTCATATCGTAAGCGTGCAAGACTCCATTTTGATAATTATTATGCTACTTGTCTAATAATACCACATATATATATATATATTTGAGAGTACTAGTTATTCTATGAATATTTCTGCTACAAATTGTGATAAAAGTCAAGGTATTTTTTTTAACTGAAGAAAATGAATTTGTGATTTTTCAAATCTTTGGGTTAACCGCATTTTAACAATCATCTTTACTTTCGAAACTAAAATTAGATTTCAGAATAAGATAAATAAACATTCATTTTGAGATCTTCTTTAACCATCAATATTTTCTCAAAAAAAGAATATAGACCAAATATACAACAGTTAGTATTTACTTTTTCATAGTTTAAGTTCATAAAAATCTGTGAAAAGTTTCAGTTTAAAAATTGCAATTCTTCATTTCACCATTAATTCAGTAGTTTCTTTCGCTCCTTTTTGTATATTTCAATTTTTTAAAAATAAAATGATTTTTTTTTTACTTTTCATTTTTTCTCAATCTATGAAAATATTTTATCAAATTGTTTCAACACTAGCTTAATCCTATGAAACTACTAAAAAATTCTAATCTTTGCACAACCTACTTTCGGAGAGGAGTAAATTTTAACATCTTGATTAAATGTAATGGGTGACCTTGACCCTACAAATAGACTCCCAATCTATCAAAAGAAATAGTAATATAATACTAATATGATATTACTATTAATAACAAAAAACATAATAATAATGATAAAAAATAAAAATAAAAATAATAATAATAAGAATAATAATAATAGTTTACATAATAATAATATAATAATAATAATAATACATCATAGTTTTATCCATACTTACTGTTAAACAACGAATCCTATCAATGCACATCTTAATACCTATATACATTCGGATTTAATATAATAATATTAATGAATAATATAATAATAATATAATAATAATATATTCAGTGTTGGATCTGGAGATTATTAGTACTTTAATTATACAATTAGGTCCAATTGCAATATACTTAAAGGTAAATGAATCGACACTAGGAAAGAAGACACCTATCACATACACCATGCTATCATTTTAAACTAAGAAGAGAAAGTATAGAGAGAGGCTGCGTGGTGATCCAAAGAACAGGTAAGGTTGCTTGCTGAAGAGAAGTCAAGGAGCTCGAGATAGAAACAGCAAGACAGATATAATATTAACTGCGTATAGTATTATATACTATTATATTATATATATATATATATATAGTATATATTTATTTTATAATATATTAATATATAGTATTATATATTATACTATATATAATATGTAAAGTTATTTTATATGTATATGTTATTACATTTTTATGTACATTTTTATATATATATATATATATTTGTTTTATATATTTTATATTCTATGTATATATTATCCTCCGGATAGCTATAATTAATAATTAATGTAGTATATAATTGACTTGAGTATGAGAAAAAGAGTCTATTGATATAGTGATAAAGAAAAGAGGATGCTCTATCTCTAGCTTCTCTAAAAATGGGACGTTTCGGGTATCTGATAAACGTTATCCCTCCCATTCAGCACTGCAATTAAACTAAATAATTATTCAATTGTTATTAACACAAAATAATATATATATATGATATTTATTTAAAAAACTTTTATACAATAAGTTGAAGATAATGTAAAATTTAAATAAAAAATACAATCGCCACAGAAAAAAGACCTAAGATTTTGAGTTCGGGTTTCATTTACAGAGAAGCGCGAAATACATAACAAAGTTAAGAAAATTTGTTTACATTAGAGTGAGAGAGAAGAGATAGAGTGACAGATGAAGGAGAGGAGAGAGAACGAGGGAGACGGACGCGAGAGGAGATGAGAGGAGCGAGATGAAGAGATGAAGAGGATTTGGATAAATGCCAGGAGGAGAGAGAGGGAGAAAGAAAAACCAGAAAACTTAAACGTTTACTTTGTGGAATATTATATAATATATGAGTGAAGAGGGGGATACGACAAATTCCTTATTAATTCGTTTGTTTTAATTCAAAAGAATGTAGAGATCGAAGAATCTTTCTGTCGAGTTGATCTATTGCAGGGGATATTGTGGAACTAAAATTTTTTATGTGCAATAGGGTGATTATTTTGAAGGGCATGATTGCGTATGGAGCGAGTTTTTCTGGGGTTGTGATCAGGTAAACCAGTTCTATAAGAAACTCCCCTTTGTTTCGAGATCCTCAAGTAATGTTTGGAGGCCTGTTTGGCCCACGTTGCGGACGTTGCAGTCGCACACTTATATAAATACACTAATGAGGACCTCATATGTAGAGGAAGAGATCTTATAGCGGAAAAAATTTGAGATACTGTGGTTATTAATAGGAATGAAATAAGCGAGCAAAGGAAAAGCATTGGAATAGAGTTTGTGATTGGAGAGTTTTTCAACAAGTTTTGCGGTGCTTAGGACCGAAAACGGAATTTTTAGATAGATAGGTTGTTTAGGGACGGGGGACTTGAAATTTGGGGCGGAAATGGTTATTAAGAAAGTCGTTTACTAGTTTGTAATAGTGTTGTGAGGAAACAGATTGCAAAGGCAAAATGGGACAGTATTGTATTTCAAGGTGGAAAGACCACCATGGAGAGCATAAGTTAAAGGCACGCGAAAATTTTGCATTGTAGTGAAGACAGTTTGTATTTGGAGGGAGAAAACTTAAAAAAATTTATATATATATAGATATATATATATATATACTATTATTTATATAGTATATATATATATTTAATAATAAATATAATATATATTATGATAGATATCCCATATAGTTATGATAATTTATATAACCGTTACTATAGATCCCTTATTACGTATATATATATAGTATATATATACTTATATATATATATATGTCTATATATATGTATTATATATATATTTTATATATGATAATATATATTTATATTATATATATATATATATTTATTCTACTTATATTATACTATATATATAGCATTATTAATATATATTGGGTATTATATATTTATATATTAATATTATTAATATATATATATATATATATGATATATATAATATATAATATAGCATAGAAGATATATATTAATGTATAATATGATATATATATATATTATTATATTATATATTATAGTTATATATATTATATATATATATAGTATTATATATATTTATATATATATATATACTATATTATTATTATATAATAGTTATATATATATATATTATGGTATAAGCGATAATTATATATATATATATATATATGTTTATATATATATATATAACATTATTTTATATATATAGACTATATTTATTATTATATAAATACTATATTATATATTAACCTCTTTTTTATTACTTTGCTATTTTTTTTCCTTATGGTCAACATAAGTCATTAATAATAAGTCTTGCTACATATGTTAGTTGGTAGTCATTTGATAAACTATATTGCCAATATGTATTGAATAATTTTAAAATGGTGAGTGACATTTTTAAAGCATTATATTATAGTATCATTTTTTATATATATTATATTATTTATATATATATTATATATATATATAAAGTATATATACTATTATATATATATATATATATATATATTATATATATATATACATATAATATATATAATAGATATATAATATATTATTTATTATATTACATCTCAAAGTTGCATCTTTGAAACTTTAGCTTTATTGCCTTGTTTTTTACAGGTATTCGGAGGGAATGGTTTTTAATACGGAATACCCAGTGGAAGAAATTAATTTGAGAGACGCAAAGATTTACCAAATCTATGAAGGAACATCTCAGATTCAACGGCTGATTATTACAAGAACATTTAAGATAGAACATGGTACTTGTCAATTAATTCATTTATCTTCACTTTGTAAATAATCTCTACAAAAAATAAATTCTTTGGAGCTCTCACTCTCAGGTGGTTCTACGGCCCTTGAAACTGCTGAAACAAATCTTATTAACTGGGTAATAAAAAGTTTACTTTTAATCTCAAATAGCGACCAATTTCTCTTAATACCCTATTCTTAAAATCTCCCTTGGTCTCCTTACTGCCATCTTCTGTCTTGCCTCTTGCCAAAAAACATCACTAACAACTTCTGTAAATCTGCTTTCCTCCTCTTATATTGATCTGATCATTGTGTTGCTAATTCTCTTCGGCCTCCTATCTATTTCCCTCTAACTCAACCCTGTACAATTCTGAGGGACTGTGCTTTCGTGCTGACCCGCCCCTCGTTTAGATATATTCCTATGTTCTCAAACTTAAAACTTCTCCCTCAGTGTTGGAGCAAAGCACGATGTCCAAACCTATTCTGAGAAAGGATCCGCTCTGATCCTTCGAACTATCGCGCTATAAGCTCTTACTTTGTATTCTATCTAAGATTTTGAAACCTCTCTCAACTCTCATTCTAGATCATCTGTGGAATCTCATTCACTTATTTCCGATCGCCAATAAGGCTTTCGGGCGCTTCGAGGTCTTGCTGGCGATATCTTCATATTTGTGATTTTGTTTTCCGCCTAGGAACTTACGGGGTGACTTGCGTGGTGGCGCTTGACAATATCGAATGCTTTTGAATTTGACCGGGTAGGCCACGCGTCACTGCTCTCCAAGCTCCCCACCTTGGGTTTCCTCCTTCCTTTTCTTACTTAGTCTAGTTTTCTTTTCAACTTCTAGCCAAATCGGCTGTGGGTGAGGAGCGACTTCTTCTTTTTCTGTCAATAGTGATGTTCCTTAGGGGTTCTGTCCTTATCTCCTACTTTATTCCTACGTTGTTCATTAATTAATATTCTCACGTACACATCCATGTTGGTCTCTCCGATCTCATCATTCCGATGATTTCGACCCTTCTTCTTACAACTCATCTCAATCTGGCCCCTCTTTTACTTCTAGAATTGCTC
>JABUQX010068840.1:22500-27500 GCA_015478945.1 Trachelipus rathkii | reverse complement strand
CAAGGGTTTAAACAAACTTTAGGTGCTGCATAAAAACACGCACCAACACTACCCCCAAACTTGAGTTTGGCAAAATAATATACATTGCGGAAAGTACCCCTAAGAACACCCTTCACTCGTAAAAGTGAGTAAGAGGGTGTTATAATCGAGAGGAACGTCTATGAAGGGCGCCAAATGACTCAAACCATTCAAAAATAGTGGAGAGAGAGAGAAAAGAGAGAGAGAGAGAGAGAGAGAGTAAGGAGAGAGAGAGGGAGAGAGAGAGAGAGAGAGAGAGAGAGAGAGAGAGAGAGAGAGAGAGAGAATTCCGCCCACTCGAGCAACTCGGACATAGGGGGACTTGGCTCCACTTTTGGCAACGGTAACATATTTACAAATAAAAACAAGCTTCATAAAGAGTACAAAAAGGAGAAAGAACACCTACACTCACCTACACACACACACCTACACACACACACACACACACACACACACACACACACATACACGTCCCACGGTGACTTAGAGAAGATATCGTTAAGGGAATAGAATATTATCAATGTCTCCTCCATTAATATACTATTGATCCTACAAGTTTATTAGTCCAATTCAATATATATACTAGTATATATTATTATATATAATAAAAAGCTAGATTCTTCTTAGTTTAGAAATATGTAAGTTAGTCTATATATATAATATATTATATATTATATATATATATATATATATATATATATATATATATACAGTGGCGTATCCAGGGGGGCCAAGGGGGGCCATGGCCCCCCCCCCGAAATTTTCTAGACACTAAAAAATTTTAAGTATCATATCTGTTAATAATATAAAGTGCAGAGGTTAAATTAATTTTATATAATTCGTCGCTGTCAGGAACAAATCTCGTAAGTCCTTAAGTTAAAACTAAACTTGAAGCCATCAGAGAAAATGCCACATTAGAATTTCAGCAGATTTTTGAAGAATGTGTGAGCGTATCAGAGCTGGGTATTGAAATTGCTGTATCAAGAATTAACAAGTTCCAAAAATACAGACCCAACATTCCTACTTCCGACCCACAAACTTATTATTGTACATCCATTTTTATACCATTTTTGGATGATTTAATATCAGCATTAGGAGAGAGGTTTTTAAATCATAAAGAAATTATTCTTCCTGCATTTGTCATTACCGAACAGGCTGTATGTGCCATATCAGGAAAGATAAAAGATTGGTGTGACATTTTATACCAAGGAGATTTCGAAAGCCTAATAGAAGATTTAGCAAAAGCAGAACGGGATTTATGGAAGTTGAAATGGCATCAAAGCACATCATCCAAACACAGCAATAGAGGGACTAGTTTCTTGTTCGCAGTCAAAATTCCAAATATTTACATCTTGTTGCAAATACTGGCAATTTTACCCGTGTCTACTGCTCAGTAGAAAGAGCTTTTCAAACATTAAGGACTTCTGAAAAGCTATTGAGAATACTATTTGAGTGAAAGACATTACTGGACTTGCCCTCTCTACTTACATCGAATATTGACATACAAAACTGAAGATGTTATCTCGGCATTTTGCTCACTCTCATGCCCGGCGATTAAAGTTACAATTTAGGTAAGATGGTTTAGTAATTTATATAAATTACCCCATTTTTTCTTAGAAATTTAATATTTGGTCCCTCCCGACTTTATATATATCTGTATATATATATATATATATATATCTATATATATATATAATTATATAATATATATATAACGTATATATATATATATATATATATATATATATTATATTATATATATATATAATATATATTAAGAAAACGATTTTGTCTGGCCCCCCCCCGAAAAAAATTCTGGATACGCCACTGTATACTATTGATCTACAATTTATTAATCCATTTTATATAATATATATATATATATATATATATATATATATATATATATATATATATATATATACTATATATATATATATATTATATATATATATAATATATATCATATATATATATATATATATATATATATACGGATGGAGAAAGATAGATAGATGTAATCCCTGTCACAAGTACATCAAAAACAAATGTTGCTTTATTGTTTCTTAAGAATTCATGCTGTTATTTCCCAGGTGTTAGGTGTACCCCCGGTGGCCGATTACAAACAGGCTTACAGGTACCGGTTACATAGAAAATCGAACCGACTCATTGGAGTGTTAATCCATTATCATCATAAAAGATATTGAACTGACGAGATAAATATATACATACAAGTATATATTAATGGGTAATTGCATGAAAACAAGTTTAATCGAATTTTAAGTTAGTATTACTTATGTGAGGAGCAACTTTTACATGATTCACGTATTACAGGTAAAATGACGAAAAAGTGAACGAAAATGGCTTGCTTTCTGCACTTTAAGAAGTTTCCTTTGTCATTTCCTTACTGTCTGATTAGGGCTTTGGTGTTTCTTTCAGTTTACGTATGTGTCTCTCAGTATTCCTGTTATACATACATACATACATACATACATACATACATACATACATACATACATACATACATACATACATACATACATACATACATATATATATATATATATATAATATATATATATATATATTATATATATTATATATATTATATATATATATATATATATAAATATAAAAATTATAAATATATATATATATATATATATATATATATATTTCAGTGTGCAAAGGTCAGAGGCCTACCATATTGCACCGGAGTTGTGGAGGGTCAAGATCTAAGATCAAATCAAAGGCCAAGATGCCGTGATACGCGACGTCTGAAAGTGTGCAAGTCACCTGAAGTAGGAAAAATAGATGAAGGAAGTTTGTTCCAGACTTCAACAGTGGAGTACATGAAAGATTAAGAAATGGCGGTTAGGCCTGGGGTCAGAGAGTTGTACAGAGAAAGGATGAGAATGGGTGGAAAAACGAATGGCAAGGGATTTCCTCAAAGGAGGAGGTATTCGACTATAGAGTTCAGAAGAGCAATGTCCGATTGTAAATAGCGATAAATAATGTGAGTGATGCAACAGTTCGACTCCTTGAAAGAGATTGGAGAGAGTTAGTGAGAATAGGCAGAGAGAGAGAGAGAGAGAGAGAGAGAGAGAGAGAGAGAGAGATGAGAGAGAGAGGAGGAGAGAGAGAGAGATGAGAAGAGAGAGAGAGGGGGGAGGGAGAGAAGAGAGAGAGGGAGAGGGAGGAGAGGAGAGAGAGAGAGAGAGAGAGAGAGAGAGAGAGAGAGAGAGAGAGAGAGAGAGAGAGAGGGAGAGAGAGAGAGAGAGAGAGAGGAGAGAGAGAGAGAGAGAGAAGAAGAGAGATAGAGAGAGAGAGAGAGAGAGTGAGAAGAGGAGAAGAGGAGGGGTGAGGGATGAGAGAGGAGGAGAGGAAGAAGATAGGGAGAGGATGCAGTGGGGAAGAGAAGAGAGAGAGAGAGAGAGAGAGAGAGAGAGAGACAGAGAGAGAGAGAGAGAGAGAAGAGAGAGAGAGAGAGAGAGAGAGGGGTAACAAGTCGCAAATCCCTAGACTGAACCTTATCAAAGAGAACAGTGTGCGTGGAACCACCCCAGATATGTGATGCATATTAGATACAAGGGCGAACAATACCCCGATAATGAACAAGCGACTTGAGTAGTGAGAAAAGGTTCCGAAGGTTCCTCAGAATACCCAACCTCTTTCAAACTTGTTTAAAAAGAGAAGTAATGTGATTGATTCCTTTATTTAAGGTTACGAAAAAAGGAAATGCCAGGAATATTAAAAACAGAAGAAGGTTTGACTTGTGTGTTTTCAAAGAAGATATTATAGTTGTGTTGAAGATTATGACGAGTAGTTAGAAGAAAAAACTGTGTTTTTGAGGCATTGAAAACTTCCATATTTTCTTTGCCCTCATTAGAGATACGAGAAAGATCAGAGGTCAGCTACTCCAAGGTCACCACCACCCTGGCATCAATAATTACTGTTGAGTGGATCGAATCCTAAAATATAAGTAGTAATGAAAGGTGGAGTCATCGGCATAGATGAGAATAGGAAACGAAGTGATAGAGAGTGAAGGTCATTAATGCAAAGTTCACAAAAGGAGTTTGGGATAGGAGAGAACTTTTAGGATCACCACTATTAATAGATTTGAAGGATATACTGTGGTGGTCTGTAACAGCGGTTATGTAGAGCGACCGGAAAGGAAATTAGACAGAAGGCTACAGAGAGAAGAAGAGATACCGAAAGAGGGAAGTTTAGAAATCAAATCTTTGGTCCTGACTCTACGGAATGCGTTCGATATGTCAAGCGTTACTGCAAAAGATTCACCGAATTGGTGAAGGGAAAAGGACCAAGAATCAGAAAGAAAGAGAAAGACTATCAGTAGAGCGTTTCTTACGAAGGCCAAACTGGCCATCAGATAATAGATTAGAGGAATTAAGATGTTTCCGAATCTTCCTCTTGAGGATAGAGCAGAAAAAAACATCTTTAGAAGAAATTATAATGTTAGTCATAAATTAATTGCAGGGGTGGAGAAGGAGGAATAGATCTGGAATCGTCAAAAGTGGAGCTTGAAGCAAAGGTTTGAGCGGAAAGTTCACCTTTGCAGAAGGTAAGATAACAGATGGTAAAAAGGAAAATGTTAGAGGAAGGAAAGAGGAAGAAGAAAAGCTAGGGTTGATATTTCTTGCTAAATGCCAGAAAGGACGTGAGAAAGATTTTCATTTGCTACTGAGGAAATTGTTTTAAGTGTCACGAAGAATAGATTTTGCACGCTTTCGATATGAGATATAAATATCATGAGTTTCCGTAGTTTGAAGACGATGGTAATTGCTGAAGGCAGCGTCCCTCCCTCTGGCGAAGAGCACGAGAACAAGGAGAGTTAAACCAAGATTTGTTAGGTTTAGTTGAAGAGAAAGAGTGTGGAATGCATGTCTCCACGTCAGAGAGGATCACCTCAGATGGGTGTTCCGCACATTCCAAGGGACCTCTCCCATGGGAGCAGTAGTGAT
>JABUQX010068840.1:0-12500 GCA_015478945.1 Trachelipus rathkii | reverse complement strand
CCTGGGAATGAATGAAGAAGTTGAATATATATATTATATATTAATAATATATATATATATATAATATATCTATATATATATATATATAGTATAATATAATATATATATATATATATAATACGATAACACCACTCACCTTTGTGAGTTTAATAATGAATAATGAATGAGTCAAAGGAGTTTTACTCTCCATCAGCGGTGATGTTCGAACTGGAACTCCGCGTTGCTGAGTGACGCTATCGAAGTTTATTAAACGGAAGCTCTATCCGCTAGGCCTCAACGTTCCCAAAAAAGAACGTTTAAGCAAGAATAGCTTTTAAAGCTCCCGGTCTTCTCCCATAATTGCTGAGTACTCAAAGGCAAAAAAAAAGAAACAAAAAAGGTGTTTTATATTATTATTAGTACAGTCACAAACGGAAAAAGCAAAGGCAGAGAGAGAGAGAGAGAGAGAGAGAGAGAGAGAGAGAGAGAGAGATGATGATGATGATGATGAGAGATAGAGATATAGAGACAGTCACAAAGAGGAAAAAGCAAGACCAGAGAGAGAGAGAGAGAGAGGAAATATTTTTGTATGAGAGAGATTTGATGGAGGGAACAAAATAGAAGCCGAAAAAGTAAACGAAAAAGGACTGTGTGACTCTGGTCGGAATGGAAGTTGATTAAGAAGGATTTATGGTTTCGAGAGGAGACCATCTCATGGAAGGACGGACTGACCATTAATGTAAGTAATGGACAAATATTAAAACACTCAAAAACTTATTTAAAAAGAGAATTTATTATCAAATTTCAGTATGGTAAGAATTGTAAAGTTTAAACATTTTTCTTTCAATTAATCTATCTACCTCTCTATCTCTTTTAATATACTATATATATAATACTATATATATATATTATATTACTATATAGAATATTAATATATATATATATATATATATATATGTATATATATATCTATATATATAGATATATTATTATATATATATATAGTATTATATATATACATATATATATAATATATATATTATATATTATATATATATATATATAGCTCATGTCCATTATCTCTGTTCTCTGAAGCTGAAGTCAATTTTTTTCCATAGTTACATTATCGAACAAAATGTTGACAAGAGTTGGAACTATTTTATATCTTACAATATAACTTGCTGTTTTGTTGTTTATTGAAATGTTGGAAAGTAAAATAGATTATATATTAATATAAGTTTGGCTACGTTAAGTAAGGTTATGTTACGTTAAGTAAGGTTATTTGGCATATTTGTAGAAACTGTACTGTGACTACCGAGGTACCTAACCTAACCTAACCTAACCTAACCTAACCTAACCTAACCTAACCTAACCTAACTTAACCTATAACCTAACTTAACCTAATAATTAATTTCATTATTATACCAGTTTGTGATCAGGAAACTCAGGAGGTTATGGAAGAACTCCAGCCTTGTGAGGTGGTTGACTATATCCTCACTAGTTACAGTACAGTTTGTACAAATATGCCGGTTATTTTAAGTTACGTTAGGTAGCACAGATTTAAACTTTTTTTTTAATATTTTTAAAGGTGTGAAGCTCTTTTATTACAACACAGTTTTATTTTGATCTTTCTCAAATGTGTTCGGATTCATGCAATCGATAGCGATATGGATATGGATATGGACAGGGATAAAAGACATGATCCACTATGCGTGAACTCAATTTGTCATTTATATATATAATATTATAGCTCCCCTATATAATTGATTGTGCCTATATATATATAATCACTTTAAAATAACTATTATATATATATATTTTATATATATTATATTCACTATATATATATTATATATATATATATATATATATTAGATATATATTAGTTTGTTGTAGACTATACGGTATTAAGTCGATAATAATGTATATAGGACTATTTTTTACTTCACACGGACATCTTTATAATTTTATGCAATGATATCTGATCACGTAACTCTCAGCGTGTGGTGAGAGTGAATACAGCCACTAATCTTACGAAAGAGGAATATAAGTGTGCATTTTCTCGCTCTTGATACCGTTACAGAAACGTTACAAATTTAAGAAAACCAATTCTTTTGAACATTTATTGAGAGAAGAGAAAAAAATACCTTATAATAATAATTAAATGGTAGTTAAAATTAAATTGTTTTAAATTCAGATATACATTTTAATATAACTTTAAATAAATCCTGACTTGAAATTGTCTTCGCAAACAACAATTTCGGCAGATATATATATATAGTATATATTATATATTATTATATATTATATATATTATATATAATATATATATATATATATATATATATTATATATTATACTAGTTCTTCGTAGTGTACTACCATTTTATCTAGCCTCTTATCGTAATTTATATATATATTATATAGTATATTTTTATATATATATAGTATATTTTATATATTGTATATATATATATATATATATATATATATATTTATATATACTACAAAGCTACCGGGAAAAGGAATTACATTGCTGGGATGCTGGTCTAATTTTTGTGCGGGGGAAAAAATAGAAATATATTATTATAATATTTATATAATATATATTATAATATATATATATTATTATATATATACATATAAATATTATATATATATTATATATATATATATATATATATATATATATATATATATATATATTATATATTATATTATCTCAAAAATAACAATAGCTACAGGAAAAATACATACATTTAGAATGCCTGGTAAAATGTTTAGTTAGGAAAATGTAAAAAAAATAAAAAAATAATAAAAAAAAAAATTGAATTTTGTTAATAATTATAGTAATATTATTAGAAAGGCTATTAAAAGACTGTGTAATGGTAATGTTAAAATAAATAGACTTTCTATTAAATTTTGCTTTTTTTTTAACTAAAGAATACCCCAAGGATATACCGCACCGATGGCAGGAGTCGGGGTCTCTTCGGCCTTTTCCGGGGAACATACGGGGTTAGGACAATTCCCCCTTCGGGGAGGGTCTCCGGAACCCCGCTCTTTGGTATTTGGGTTGTCGCGGGGGTTCTCCGCCCCTCCTACGGGGTATGGAAACGTCCCCCCCTGTGTTGCCCGTCGGCTCGAGCCCCTACATTGCCGTGTAATACCTTACAAATAATATATGATATTTATATATATATATATATATATATATATATATATATTATAACTTATATAATATAGTATATATATATATATATATATTGTATATATATATATATATATAATATATATGTATTACTATGTCCAGTCCCCCCCACCAAAAAAAATAGCCAATTTTTATGTTTATTTTTTTTTTTTTTTTTACATTTTCCATACAAATTTACAAGGATTCCAAAATATGTATTTCTCTTTTGCCTTGTAGCTATCTGTCAGTTTTTTTCGAGCATTGATTTTTTTTTTTTTTTTTAAGTTATCACCACCGCTCACGTTTGCCAGGATTTCAACAATGTATTCCTTTTCCTTGTAGCTATTGAGTTTTTGAGGTATGGATTGTGGCTCTTCTATATAATATCATATATGTTTATATATTATATATAATTATATATATTATATATTATATATATAATATATATTATATATATATATATATATATATATATAAGTAATATATATATATATATATATTATATATATATATTATATATAATATATATAGTTATAGCATATATATATAATATATTATTATATATATATATATATATATATATATATATATATATAGTAGTAAGTCAGCCAGTCCCGAGGCACTTTTTTCTATATAAATGAATAGAGATATATTAGGGTTATATGGAGGATTGATAGACCGACAGGTCTATCAATCCGACAAACAGACAAAACCGAATGTTTGCCTATGTTTGTCTGTATTTGTTTGTGTTTGTCTGTTTGTTTGTGTTTGTTTGTATTATTTATTATTATTATTATTATTACGTCGAAGAAATTATGATCACGAAGTGATCATAATTTCGAGATGTCTTGTCGACACCGACTCCGACTCCGACTCCGACTCCGACTCCGACTCCCGACTCCGACTCCTCGACTCCGACTCAAGGCTCCGACTCCGACTCCGACTCGGCTCCGGCTCGCTTCTGAGTTATTTTGGATTATTATTTATTATATTATTATTATTATTAATTAATTATTATTATTATTATTATATTATTATGATTAATTATTATTATTATTATTATTTCCACGTGGGTTTGCTTCTTGTTCAGCATCCAGTTTACTGAAGTTCGATATATATTCTACATAGGTTTAGGTAATAAAACAGTCGATCTTAACTCCTCAAACAATGTTGGTGTGTCCCTTTATAAGGGTTATCGGCGGTCGCTAGAGTTCGAAATGATGGTATAAGACCGTTTGCATAATAGGGTGTCTAGGATCCAGAAGGGTGATTCTACCCAAAACATTAAATTTGTGTAGTAAGCTCGAACGTGTAGATATAAACACTTTTTAGGTTGTATCTTAGGTGTATACGGGGTAAAATGACCGATTTGATCAAATTCGGGGACCAGCCCCACCAAATCTGAAATATTGACATAGAGAAGGATGACAACTCGGGTATACAAACCTTCTGAGGATGTATCGTTTAGATGCACCCCGGGTTGTTAAATGGACTGTGGGTTGCCCCAGACGGTGGTACTCACCCAAATATGAAATATTGACATGAACAACGAATCTTGAATACACCTTTTTTAGGTTGTCAATTCTTAGATGATCGGGGTAAATGACGATTATGACCAAATTCGGGGGACCAGCCCCATCAAAATCTGAAATATTGCAGTTAGAATGACTGAAACTCGGATATACAAACCTTTTGAGGATGTTATCTAGATTGACTCCGGGTTGTTAAAATGACTGTGGGTGGCCCCAGACGGGGGTACTCACCCAAAATCTGAAATATTGACATAAGAACAACGAAACTTGATATACAGCCTTTTTGAGGTTGTATCTTAGATGTATCCAGGGTAAAATGACCGATTTGACCAAATTCGGGGACCAGCCCCACAAACTTGAAATATTGACCTAGAACGATGAAACTCGGGATATACCCTTCATATCTAGTACTCATATCATATACGGGTTAAATATCCGTTCACATCCCAAAGGGGGGTCACCAGCCCCACAAAACTGAAATATTGGCATAGAACAACGAAACTTGATATACAGCCTTTTAGGTTGTATCTTAGGTGTATACAGGGTAAAATGACCGATTTGACCAATTGGGGATCCAGCCCAACAAAGGAACTGAAATATGACATAGAATGATGAAACTCGGTATACAACCTTCTTGAGGATGTATCTTAGATGACCCCGGGTGTAAAATGACTGTGGGTGCCCCAGACGAGGTACTCACCCCAAAATCTGGAAATATTGACCATAGAAAACGAAACTTGATATACAGCCCTTTTAGGTTGTATCTTAGATGTGTCAGGGGTAAAATAACCGATTTGACCAAATTGGGGACCAGCCCCACAAACTGAAATATTGACCTAGAACGATGAAACTCTCGGTATACACATACCATATGAGCTACTCACATCATATATGGGTTAAATAGCCGTAACAAACACTTTTTCTAACATTCACTGAGTTTTACATTAGACATTAGTAAACATTTAACAAAAATTTATCACAACCTTGTGTAAGTATCTTACCTGATGCAATGGAATATATGCTTAACAATAACAAAGTTTTGCATAGTTAAATAATAGGCACAACATTAGGATCATATGAACTACGAATATAAATAGTGACACTCAGCAATCCTAAACACACTTATACATAAAAGCAGTCAACATTAACAAAGTTCAATACTATAACAACTGTGTAAAGAAACTAACATTTGCATACAATACGTAAACTTATTCACACTTTTCCAAACATATCTCTAACATATCATTATATTTTTTACATTAAACATAGTAAATTTAACAAAAATTTATCACAATTTTGTGTAATTATCATACTGACAACGAAAATACGCTAACGCATCAAAGATTTCACATCAATAAAGCTAACATATCATAACTTGATGTTAACAAATATAATGTATAACATCAAATCGAACATACCCTTGCCTAAAATAATCACTAACATAGCAAAGTTCCCATCTTAACAACAGTAAAGTAACTTACATTGCATACAAAACGTATATGAATCACTCACTGTATTTCACATATTCTAACATTTGAATTATATTTTCGTATTAACACTGTAATATTTTGCATCACCGTACCCCTAATTATCTTACTGATCAACGAATATATGCCGACGTAACAAAGTTTTTTGGCTTAACAAAGCTAACATATCATAGTCTGAACCAAGAATATAACATACACCGAAAAAACATAACATACCTTAAACACGAATAAAACACTAACATTAACAAAGGTTCAAACTTATCAACAGTAAAAGTAAACTAGCAAAACATATAGAACGTTGCCTTTCACATCCTTTTTTTCTTTTGTTTTAAAAAAATTTGTATTTATTTTAACTTTATTTCTTTAAAATTTTTGTCATTCTTTTTTCTTCCCATTGTTTTCATTTTTTTAAAAATTTTTTAGTTGTTTATTTTTTTTAAAAAAAACTTTTAATTTTTTAACTTTATTTCTTTAACTTTTTGTTTTACTAAAATTTTTATTCTTTTTATGTTCATAACGTAAAAAAAAATGTGTTTACATCCCTAAAACGGTAAATAACTGAATCAGTAAATCAAACCACCCTACCTCCCCCCTACCCGTCCCAACCCTGATCTATTTGGGTATTGATTCTATTGATCTGTTTACTCCAGTCATATTTCGAGTATCATTGGATAAACATAGCATAAAAATATGTCTTTTTATACGTAACCTCGAATGTTAATTTTACATTGATACAAAGTTTTCACATCAATTAAAGCTAAATTAAACATAAAACTGATGCAGGATATAATGTATAACATCAACCCTAACATACCTTAAACACGAAAAAAAATAACATTAGCTAAGGTAAATAAATATAACAAGAATAAAGTTGTTACGTGAAATAAAAGATTAATACACTTACTCGCTTCATTTTTTTTCTTTGTTGTATTAATGATCTTGCCATCCGTGTTTAACTTTATTTTCTTTAAAACTTTTGTTTATTTTACTTTTAGCTATTTTTAATTTATTTCTTTAAAAACTTTTTGTTTTGTTTTTTTAAAAAAAACTTTTAATTTTAACTTTATTTCTTTTAAACTTTTTTTTACTAAAATTTTATTCTTTTTATGTTCATAACGTAAAAAAAATTTACATTTTATTACTACCCGATAAACTAAAACAGTGTTAAACAGTAAATAGCCAAAGTTTTACATCAATAAAGGCTAAACATACAATAAAATGATGCAATAGACATAACGCACATCACAATCCGGCAAATCTTAACATGAATAAGCAGTCAACATTACAAAGTTCTAATACTTAACAACTGTGACGATAACTAACATTTACATTACATAGTAACTTATTCACACTATTGCCAAACATATCTCTACATAGCATTATTATTTTTGCACGACAACATAGTTAACATTTAACAAAAATTCTATCACAAGCTTTGGTAATACATACTGAACCACGAAAGTATTCTAACGCTGGCAAAGATTTTCACATCGATAAAGCTAACATATCATATCTGAATAGAATATAACGCACAATGACAAAACCTAACATACCTGTATGATCGAATAAATGTACTAACATTAACAAAGTTCCATAATTAACAACACTAAAGTAACTAACAATGCATACAGAACGAGCATGTACGAAGCTGATGTGGTTCATGTTTCACTAGAGTTATCAAATACAAGTCGAGAAATTGTTCAACTCCTCCCACTTTCGAAATATTAACGCTCAATACCTATGATTTCTTGTTTGGTTCGTTTTTCGAAACAATTCCGCTAATACTATGTTCTTGTTTGGTTTCGGTGGACCTCTAACATATTCAACGTTATCTTACATAACATAGTAACATTTAGCAAAAATTATCACAACATTGGTTTAATTTATTCATAACAAGCAGCGGAAAGTATGACTAACAATAAAGTTTCTTTCACATTAATTAGCTAACATAGCCATCAACTGAAATAAGAAATAAGCCCAAAGACAAACATAACACATCTTAACAGGAGTATAAACGTTAACATTAACAAATTTCCACACTTAACACCAATAAAGCAACTAACATGGTATGCAAACGTAACCAATTCTTACTTTTTCAAGCATAACTCTAAAATATTAACGTCTAATCTTAGCACTAACATAGTAACATTTAGCAAAATTTCTCACAACATTGATTAATTTATCATACAGACCAGCGAAAGTATGCTGAACATAATAAAGTTTTTCACATTAATAAAGCTAACATTACATCACCTGAACGGTAAGAAATAATGCCCAAAGACAAACATAACACATCTTAAGCAGAAATAAACTGTTAACATTAACAAGTTCCACACTTAACACCAATAAAGCAACTAACATTGTATGCAAAACGTAACCTAATCTTACTTTTTTCAAGCATAACTCTCTAACATATTACGTTAATCTTACACTAAACAGTAACATTTAACTAAAATTTCTCACAACATTGATTAATCATACAGAGCTGCGAAAGTATGCTAACGTAACAAAGTTTTCCACATCAATAAGCTAACATAGCATCAACTGAACTTAGAAAATAATGCCCAAAGACAAACATAACACATCTTAAGCAGGAGATAAACTTGTTAACATTTAACAAAGTTCCACATTAACACCAGTAAAGCACTAACCATGGTAATGCAAAAAACGTAAACCTTAATCTTATTTTTCTAGCATTAAACTCTAACATTATTAACGTTTTATCTTACAACTGGACACCAGTAACATTTAACTAAAAAATTCTCACAACATTGGTTAATTATCATACATGACCAACGAATATTTGCTAACATAACAATGTCTTCACATTAATAAAAGCTAACATAGCATTACCAGAACTAGAAATAATGCCCAAAGACAAACATAACACATCTTAGGCAGGAAATAAATGGTTAACATTAACAAAGTTCCACACCTAATATCAGTATAACTAACTTAACATACAAAACCGTAACCTGTTCATACTTTTTCAAGCATAACTCTAACATATTAACGTTAATCTTACACTAACACAGTAACATTTAACTAAAATTTCTCACAACAACATTGGTTTAATTTATCATACAGAGTGCGAAAAGCATATGCTAACGTAACAAAGTTCCACATCAATTAAATCAACTAGCGTAACATGAACTTAAGAAAATAATGCACAAAGCAACCTATCTAAACTACGCACAAATAAACTGTTAACATTAAACAAAGTCCACACTCAAAAACCAGTTAAAGCAACTAACATGGAATGCAAAACGTAACCTAATCTTAACTTTTTCAAGCATAACTCTAACATATTAACGTATTCTTACACTGACACAGTAAATTTAACGTTAAAATAATTTTCTCACAAACCTGGGTCTAAGTGCCATTATACAGACCAGCGAAGTATGCTAACATAACAATGTCTTCACATTAATAAAGCTACATAGCATCATATGAACTAGGAAAATAATGTGCAACGGACAAACCTAACAATCTTAACGCCTAATTAAACTGTTAGATCGGTGTTCGGAATTCCAAGTCCACACTTATATATCAGTAAAGTAACTAACCTTTTACATACAAACGTAACCCATGTTCATACTTTTTCCAAGCAATCTCTAGCATATTAAGCGTTTACATCTTACATTGACACAGATCAACATTATCAACAAAATTGTGCATAACCACACCTAACCATCTAATACCTAACGAGTAAAAAATACGAATAAAGTAAATTTTAGACTTATCTCTTTTAGACTCCGCCTCCTTTCAGAAAATACCAACTCTAAACATGAAAAATGATTTTACGCTTTAACTATTTGCATAAAGTGATGCAATACTTATTATATTTGACCACAGGAATACAAGCAATGTAGCAGTCGCCATTCGGTTACGATTAAATATAAATGACACATCGTGAGAATAACGAAACCTCATGAAGATTATCTAAACAACAAAGCGTAGAGTGAGGGAGATTGTCAATCCATATTCAACACAGCTGAAAAACTTATCCTACAGAGAAAATAGTGATAAAACATCTATAATGTAATGAGTTCTTTCTTTCACCCAATCAGAAGAAAGTAAACAAGAATACGACGTACGAATGAACCATATCAGTTCAAAAGGGTATATATTCTCGTTCGACAACAACAACAACAACAACAACAACAACAACAACAACAACAACAACAACAATAACATAGTACAAAGATAAGTTCTTTGTATACTAACCATGATTAATTATCATACTGATCAACGAATATACTCTAGCGTAATAAGGTTTCCACATCAATAAAGCTAACATGATGTAACATGAACTAAGAAAATAATGTACAACGACAAACCTGACACACCTTAAGCCCGAATAAACTGTTATCATTAACAAAGTACCATACTTGCCAATAGTAAGTAACTAACATTACATGCAAAACGTAACCTATTCACACTTTTTTCAAGCATGTCTCTAACATATCAATACTAATTTTATTTTTAAGCTTATCTCTTTTTAGACTACACCCCTCTTTCAGAAAATTTCAGCATGAAACATGAATATGATTTTATGCTTTAACCATTTGCAATACTTATTATATTTATTAAACAAACCGGTAAATCTGGCAACTGCGTATCATACACAGGTGAATTGACAGCACTGTATAGATTAGAGAGCTGAGTTATATATAAATCAGTGAGCTACTCGATGGGGTATTCTTAATCAAGAGCTCTCACGATCAACATTTTAAGACACATTTCGCTAGATCCTGTTGTATCATTATCCGAGTTTTTTTTTTTCAAATCAATACTTATTCAGATAAGTAAGATTTTTTTTTATTATTTAATATATATATATATATTCTCATTTAAAAAATTTATTCCAGGCTAGTCCTTCAAGAATGAAGCCCCCCGATAAGAAGAGAAAGACCACTATAACAGACATAACGCATATCTCTGTAGAGAAACTTAAAAAGTCAATGGAATGGCATACATATGAAGTAAAGGTTATTGATGAAAACTTCTTCCATGGACCGAGAGATCTTGAAGCATCATTCGAAATGGTCGTTAACGAAGTCATTGATGCTATATTACAAGCCTTAGACTATGATAGGATTCGTATGAGGATTGGAATCAATTTCACTTTTTGACGATGATCAGTCACCTGACCGGAAATACTATGTAAACATCAGTTACAGGGATATATTAGACAATATTGCGGTGAAAGAGATGACGAGACGCTTTTACAGTCATTACCTTTTCCTTTAGCTATCATGAACACGGTACATGATTGGTAAAGGAAAAGGCAATGACTGTAAAAACGATGCATTCGAGCTCCAAAATCTTAGTTTCAAACATCGTTACATTAGTAAAGTTCATCTAGAGAAAGATGCTGTAGGCTGTGCTTTCAAAGCTGTTGTTCTGTTTAGGAAAATAACTCGTGATATCATAACAGCAACTAAGAATATAATGTACAAAGGCAAACCTAACATACACTATCTTCATCAAAGTGTCACACGTCTCGAGTATAACATCATTTGAACTATGAATAAACGTAGACATTAGCAAAATTCTCGGGCAAACCTGACATTACTCAACAAAAACTTAACATAGACTCACGTTTTCTAACACATCATCGTCAGGTAACACAGTAATATCTTACAAAACTCAACATTTCTCTACCAAATCAGTGTTAATTTCACCCTGTCATAGTAATATTTAACATAACGTACCTAACTTACGAATAAACAGGTTTCATTAACCAAGAGTATCTAAAGCAACACACCACCTCCCGAGAGAAAACCCAGGGGGGATGCGCCCCTTGAAAGGGTGTGAATCTTGAGAGGGGGGATCACCCCGAAGGGGTGTAAGCGGGCATTACCCCTCCGAAGGAGGGGTAAGGCCTCAGCCCTTCGGGCTGAGGCCCAAAGCCCGCTTACACCCCTTGTAAGGGGTGAGTCCCCCGCATCTCAAGATTCAACACCCTTTCAAGGGGCGCTTCCCCCCGGGTTTTCTCTCGGGAGGTTAGGTGTTGCTTTAGATATACTCTTGGTTAATGAAAACTGTTTATTCGTAAGTTAGGTACGTTATGTTAAATATTACTATGGCAGTGTGAAATTAACACTGATTTGGTAGAGAAATGTTGAGTTTTGTAAGATATTTATGTGTTACCTGCACGATGATGTGTGGTTGCTAGAAAGCATGAATCTAATATCCTTTCTTTGGTAAGTAATCCCCCCTTGCCCTTAGAATTTGCTAATGTTACGTGTATCCGATAGTTCAAATTGATGGTTATATCGAGACGTGTGACACTGTGATGAAGATGAGTGTA
>JABUQX010068839.1:0-20000 GCA_015478945.1 Trachelipus rathkii | reverse complement strand
ATTAATAGTGGAGTGAGGGAAATGATGCGTTATGTCTTCAGACTCTTAATTTGGTATATGGTGGAGTGAATGAAGAATTAGAGGTAAGGTGGCAGGGGAAGGTGTAGACTGAGGAATGGAAGAGAGTTAGGGGTGCCCTGCTTATTATACGCTGATAATTTGGTTTTTGTGGCGAAATCTGAAGAAGGCGTTTGAGAGGATTGGCAGTGGGGTTGAAGAAGTTAAAGTTAGATAAAGACTTTAGATGATAGTAGTTGGTGTAGGAGAGTCCGGCATTTGAGAATCATGTTGGCATGGTGAGAAATAGGGAGAACAAGCATCTGCAATTTAATATACTTTAGCTAATATGTTGGGTAAATCTAACTGATGATGCCGAGTGCAGTAAGAAAGTTGTTGAATGGTAAGAAGGTGGCTTGTGCAATTAGAATCCCTTATGAATGTGAAGGATGCTAAGTCTTTGGGTTCTCTGGATTCGGTAAGAGGGTATGTGGTTATCGGTGTTAATGTTAATAATAGTGATAATAATTAAATTGATATAAGGTGTAACCTGTGTCAGTATGGATAAATCTTAGGAGCATGTTGAGGTGGGAGAAGAGTTGATATAAATAAGAAATGTACGTGTTTTGGAGTTGTATGGTGTGGAATAAAAGAGCTGTAGTTTAAACCTCGTTCATGATCCTAGGAAAAGCATAGGAGATAGTGCGTTGGTTAAGCGGATGTATAGAAGTGAATGCGCTGGCATCGGCCGGCTGGAGAAAGAAGAAAAGTGAGTTGAATCAGTAAAGGAATGCCAGAGGAAAAAGAATGTTGAGCTTGCAGAGAGTGGAGAACGAAGGTGCGTAATAGAAATTGAACAGGTGTTTTGTAAGGGTGAATGGTTGTAAGGCGGCCCAAGGGATGAAACCCTACATTGACGATGTAACACACGGTGGTAGGCTCCATCGTGGTGTTCGAAACCGGGAAGGGTGGACTATTTTGACTGTGACAAAACCGCAGCTTGAGGGTTAGATGGCAGGGAGGGGGCTTCCTTTTCGATCTTACGTCGTCATGTTCTTTTCTGAAGCTTTTCTGTTTTCCCAGTGTTATGTTGCTGCACTCACTCCTAATCATGATGAAAGAGAGAAACGATAAGTGCTATTATAACATAGGAACGATGCCTAGCAATCTCTTTGCTCCTAAACGGAGCAGAGCTTGTCCGATTGAAGCACTCGCTGCGCTCGCGCATTGGCGGCAAGGCTCACCCCGCTCGCTACGCTCGCGCATTTGCGGCAAGGCTTACTCCGCTCGCTACCGCTCGCGCATTGGCGGGCAAGGCTCAACCCCGCTCGCTACGCTCGCGCTTTACAGGCAAGGCTCCACTCCGCTCGCTACGGCTCGCTACGTTATCGACAGAGTAACAAACAGGGCAGGCAAAACACGCATGCCGTGGGCTCACCTTCGCTCCGCTGCGCTCGCTAACGTTCGCCCGTTGTTCTTTCCCGGCGAAGACTGCCCGACATTTGTGATGGTGAAACAGGACATAAAATAAATAGACTTTTCATTAAATTTTGCTTTTTTTTTCATTTGAAAAAGGCAATAATAAATAATAATAATAATAATTAATAATAATTAATAATTTAATGAATAATAATATATGACCGGACCGTAATGGCGAAATATCGCGCATTGAACAAAAAATATTGGGCTCCACATCATTACACAAAATTGGACAAACAAACCGGAAGATTTTTTGGGCAAGTTTAAAAAAAGTGTAATACGATATATAAATATATGAACCTTATAATATTGTATATTATTATATGATATAATAAATATATAATATAATATAGTAATAACTATTATTTGAGTATAATTTATAGAGGTCATTATAATATATATTATTTTAGCCAATTATACTATATATTTATTTATTATATATTATATAATAATACTATATATATATTATATAATATATATATATATATATATATATAATATATTATATATATATATATAATATATATCATATTATATAATATATAATATATACATATATATATATATATATAATATATAGTTATATATATATATAATAATATATATCCGGTATATATAATATATATATTTATATATATATATATAATATAATTATGATTATATCATAGTATATATATAATATATATATTATATCATAGTATATAATAAATATATATATATATATATATTATAGTTTTAATATATATATATATATATGTCGTAATTTATTTTTAAAATTACTTCCATTCGCCACCTTGTGGCGCAGTTTTCCTTGGTGTTGATGACTGGAATTTACGCGATGGTTGACTTGCGATCGTTGATCAAGGGAATTGTAGCAATGCTATTAGTCAATCTCTCACTTATTTCCCTTAAAATTTTTGTAAATAATAATCCTAATGATCACTTGAATTATAGATAGTGTTAAAAATATATTAAAATCTAATTAGATTTGCTGTGAGTCGGATGCAATTATTAAACCAGAAATTTCAAAAATACAATCCGTATACTCCAATAAGGCTCGTAAAAGAGTAAAGTAATCCCTTATAATTTGAGCTACGTTTTGAAATTCACAATATTAAGTTCAATTTAATTCGATAATAAATGAGTAAAAAAGTTCCCCAAAGTTTTGGGGACCCCTGGGTTACCTGTAACCCCTAAAAAATGGGGTTAGGGGCTGGAGACCCCCCCATATCATTTTTTGTTAAAAATTTCACCGGATTCTTCTTATTCATGTCAAAAACTACTATTGTACCAATTTTCAGCCAAAAATATTATATATTTCGATATATATATATATATATATATATATATATAATAATATATTATTTATATATATATATATATTATAATATATATTATATATATATATATATATATATATATATATGTATATATATATATAATATATATATATATATAATTATATATATATATATATTATATATATAAATATATATTTATATATATAAGGATATAGTATATATTTAACCTCCTCCTTCAAAAATTGAGAAAAATGAAACCGATATAAAAAAAACCGGTTTACATTTAAATTTCTTTTGACAACGTTTTGAAATCTCATCCTCAAATTATACTAAAGATATAGAATTACATTTTGATAGCAATTTTATAGTGTTATCAAAGTGTTGTATTTACAGTTAATGATAAACATTTCAAAGTCACCTTGAAAAGAATAGGCTCTCAAAATACGTGAAAAATTGTCATATCTGAAAGTAATTCCTTCCTCCTCCTCCGCTAACCAGGTGCTCCATAAGTGTCAGACTTGATTAGTAGTATTTCAAATTGATCCCAACACTCTAACCTTTTACTTGTATAAATGTCATTGACCTCCTTCAATCGAAAGGTCAAGTATTGACCCGGCTGACCTTGCATTTTTCTATATCGAAGTATTAACATATCTTGCTTCATAATTGTGCTAGAGACTTGATTCTTGCTACCAAATTGATCGGATGAGAATACTAGGTTCCATTATTGTTCATGTAAGAATTGATAATTAGCTTTAATTGAAAAATTATATTTAATCATATTAATTTTGCTATGGGATAAAAAAATAATCTTGTATCAGAACAGCTGATGAGTTGCCAAAAGATCTGCCATTGAACACTGTTCCAGATAATTTTATAACAAATTCACATCACTCTATTCAACAATTTATTTAATTTTAGTATATAGTTTTAAATTTGCTATCTTTTGTAATAAAAATTTGTTGTTTAAAGCGAAAATAATTAAAATGAGGTTTATTTAACTTAATAACGCCATATCAGCCAAACTCCTAGCGTCGTTTTCGGACTAATAAAGAGTCGAGCGCGGACTGAGTTTGGCAATCTATTTCATAAATTACTGAAGTTCATCAGTAGACTCTCTTAATTGTATCCCGAGTCGAATCAGAATTTCTACAAAGATCATTTATAATGCAGTTCGAGTAATAAAATATTTTATGATGAAGCTTGTTCCTCTAATGAGCTTCCCCCATCATTTTTAGAGGTTCAGCGCCGGTTTTTGGAGGCGTCTTACCGACATTTAATTCAGGGTTGAGAATGCTTTTTTTTTTATAAATTCTTCAACGAACCATTGAAAACCTTCCTTCCGTTAAATGGTGTTTTTTTTAGGAAATTCGTGTAGGTATGTCACATCATAAAGCCTTCTGGACAAATTAGAAATTCCCATTAACGACTTCGTGTCACCCTTTGCTTCCCCTATTTATCAGTCATGTTAGTTAAAAAGGCAATAGTTTTTGTTTCGTATATATATAATTTTTGATAAGTGTTTTAATTGTATAAAACAAAATCAGTCTCTTCTTGCTTGAGTTGTTCCAGTTCAGAATAATTCAACCTGGAACAAGTGGACCCACGAGTTGTATATACAATATTGATACACTTCTGTTAGATAGTTCTCAAGGTTGATAATTCGATTGGGCCCACGTTAGTCATTCAGTTCATCTCACTGAATATTAAAATCCCGCGTCCAGATCACTTGCAACCTAACCTTTTTTAAAAAATTTTATCCGGGGGGGTCTTTCACTTTGATGGTCCCAGTTTAGTGTAGGTGGAAGAATCTCGAGTTTTTTATCTACTTTTATTCTCCTCTTTTTTCGGTGAAAGTTTAAAAATATGATATTTACACACACATTTTTTCCCAACGTGATGTATACTGATTTTTCTGTTTATTTTTTTACACATGCAAACAATAAACTCGCACACAAGAAAAATAAAGCAAAACGCTAAAGGGAAAACTTGGGAAAGTAAAAGATTGGAGGAAAATATTAATATAAAAGGAATTACTGTTAAGATCGAAAATTTCACTGAGATAGTAGGTTATAAGTTACTGCCTCGTCGCTGAAAAAAATGAAAACCATTTTTATTAATATTAAAACTTAAATATGGATTGTAAAGAGTATAGAAAATAAAAAGGTTAAAAATATTAAATAAATCATAAATCAGAATATTGCAAAATTTTCATAGCGAAAATTTGATTTTTTGAGAGCATACTCAACTGAAACTTCCTATAAAATTATCTTTTAGACTCTTCCCCCTTTGAGTTTTATAGTAAAAAATCGATCTCTATATATATATCTGACGAATGGTATATATAAACTCATAAATATTTATTCGAAAATATTAAAAAATAGTCTTGATAGTTAATCGCGTGACGAAAAATTTTGGGTCAAAATTTGACAAATGAAATAGCTACTTGAAATGACTCATCCAATTAAAATTACTATTTGTAATTGAAATTATATAATTTTTATTACATAAATATAATTTCTATATATATATAGACTCATATATATATATACATCCATAAAAATTTGTCATAAAATAATAAAATTTATAGCCCAAAGTTTAGCGAGTTTTCAAAAAATTGTGTAACATTTCGCGTTTCCCCAAATTTCCGTGCATGATAAATTGTAATTATAGTGGTGTGGTAATTTTAGTTTCCCAATTGGTGGTGGAGCAAATATTTAGTCTTATAACCCCCAGACAGAGGCTTCACCACTGTCTTGTAATAATAATTAGTTTCCAAGAAGTAGAAATTTGCTTATTAAGATTCCTATTTGTATTCCTTGTTTTCTGAACAGAAACAAGAAACATTAGGAAACTAAAATAAAAGTTTTTACTTGGAAACTTGTCTTTCTTCTAGAATGCTTCGCATCTCTAGAGATTGATCATATTAATACAAAATAATAATTATTATTATAGATAATACCATTAATAATAATTATTATTATTATTATTATTATATCATCATTTATTTAGTGTAGCAAGTATATATTATTTTCTATATTATTATTTATATTATTTTATTATTATTATTATATTATTATATGATATTTATTAGTTGGAATTATAGAAAGTCTTAGTAGTATGCTATTATTGTTATCGTTATCACAATAAAAATTGTTATTATTATTATTGTCTTTATCTTCGGAATTTGACTAAGAGTTCTTTCTTCAACTTTGTCCACTCCGAAGATATAAAGATTTATACCTTACATCATATGTGTCGAATAAGTCGTGGTTAGCACATTCCGTGGAATTAGTCAGAACATAACCTTCCGTCAATGAAAAATATTATACATTTCAAATATTTAAGCGATCTTTCCGATATAAAATAAACTCAGCAAACTTTGTGTATAACATATAAAAAATAAATTTCACTTAAATTTAATATACAACAAAAACTTTTTCGTCCCCAAAATCATCATCAAAAAAAACTCCTGGCATTCTTCTTATGGACATCTCTCTTACATATAATAGCAGTAAAATTTATAGAACAACAATTAATTTTCATTCGTTGTAATATATTAGTCATTAATTACTCTGCGTCCACACGAAGTCCACGTTCACTATAATATCTATATATATACAACGAATTTATATTCCACTATCATTGGCTACTTCCTAAACTAATCGAGTGTGAAAATGGTATACTCCGCGCCAGAGATTTGGTTTAGGAAGTGGGAAATAAATGTCGGTATTAAATTGTGAATCTCGTCATTCATTTAGCCCAGCATACCTGGACTGCGGTCACCCAAATCCCCACAAATAATATATAATATACTATATATATATATAAATAATATTATATACTATATTATTATATAGTAGAAATATATAATATAAAAAAATATTTATTACTTTTTAATATATTTTTAATTATATAATATTATATATATATATATATATCATACCGAGATATATACATATATATAATATATATATAAATATACCTATAATATATAATATTAGATATAATATATATATATATATATATATATATATATATATATATATATTATAATAGTATTATATTAATATATATATTATATACTATATATATATATATGTATTAATATATGTATATACTTATATAATATATATATATATATATACTATATAATGGTATATATATACACTCGCGTATGCGCCGCTCACAACACAACTATTACTGAAAACATTTTCGTTATTTAACAAAAAATAAAGAAAATGAAAAAAAATGTTCAAGCAACGATTAGCATGAGAACCAAGAAGAGCAGCTTTCCAGAAATATCCCCCCATTCATCTGATTTTCTCATGGGTTCTGGGAATGACAACTTTGAGAGTTGGCGAATCTCCGATGTTGTTGTTGTTGTTTGGTGTCGTCCCGAAAAATGCTGGCCTATTCTTATGCACGGTCTTCTTTCTATCACTGAATTTCTGCAACTTTCGCTTCCTTATACACATAATTTACACTTTGTTGCAGCATCACCTCTACTCTGTCTGCGTGAAGCTGCTCACATCGTTTTCTTAACCGAAACTCGGGTGTTTAAGCGTTCTGACAGCAAACCTTTACGTGCCGTTGTCCATCTGGTTCTACTGTCTCTATTCTCAATTTCCAGCCAAAGTTCGGTTCGTTGAGGCCCTATGTACGTTATGATGACTGGTTGCATGGAGTTCTCGATGCATTTTCTGATTTGAGACCCTCGAAAATTTCTCTTTCAACTATCTGTCAATCTTCTACTAAATTAATATGTTCTGTGACTCAACCTATTATCCTAATTTCTTCAACTATTTAAACTCCAAATTGGAACACATTCTCTCTTCTTCACCTTTGACTGAAATCATTATTTTTGGTGATTTCAACGTTCACCACCTCCAATTCTTTTCTCTAATTCTTCAGATAGTGAACCCTTAAAAGACTTTTTTATTTGTATCGTGTTCTACCTTTAAATTTTCCATGGCATTTGCTTCTGTTATGAAACTTGCGCTCATCAACTACTCTACCAAAAAAGGGAGAACTACCTCTCAACTCGGCCATCGTCCTATCGCTTTAACTTCTTCATTTCTTTCTAACGTTTGGAAACATCTTATTTCTTCTAATCTTATCTCTGATCGCGAGTGTGACTTTCGTAACAGACGCTCTACTTGTGAGCTTCTTCCCTCTGATTTTTGATCCTCTGCGCTTTATCAATTATGTATTTATTCCTACTTTCCTGTGCTCTAACATACTCGAAAAGGATTTAGATAGAGTCCGCCACAAAAACTGATTTCTGAACTTCCCTCTTTCAGTATATAGTTCTATCCTCTCTGTGATCTCCTTTCTGATTTCCTTCCCGGTCGTTCTATAGTAGCTGTTGCAGGTGGTCACCGTTCATCTTTCAAATGTATACCAAATAGCGGTTTTCACATGATTCTGTTCATCTCCAAACACTTCTATTTCATAATTACTTCTTACATATCCTCTCCTTGGCTGACACTCCACCCTTCATTATTACTCCCTTTTATTTTGAAAAACGTTTCCTCCCAACACCAATTAAACGCACTCTAGAAGGGCAAGACTAACCTCTGATCTTCCTCAAATTTCTAATCGAGGCTTTGAGAACAAAGTTGTTTTCAATGCCACAAAGACTCATTTCTCATATCTATCTACTCTCATGGCTGCCACAGTACTACCACAACATCTTCCTTCTAAAACCAGACAATTCAAACCTTCGTAGTCCTTAATATATTGCCGTCTTTCTTTTTCCCGTGACCTATAAATGTGATACAAAATATGTAATTACTTCTCTCTCACACAACTTTAACCCTCTATGTTTCAATTTTCATGTCTTTCATTACTCAACTGGCAAAATCAGGAACGCACACACCCACACTCTTTCTCATCTATTTACCCAACTACGCTTTGACTCGCACAGTTTCAAACTCCGTGTATCGGAGCATGTCAGCCTTTAAATTAGCTCACACTTCTTGGGAATTTGGAATGCCTCAGACCTTTCCCACACCAGATGATATATATATATATATATATTATAATTATATATTTTTAAATCCCATTTATAACACTTTATATTAAATTTATATATAGTATAAATATATAATATATATATATATATACATATATACTATACTATATATATATATATATATATATATATATAATAATATATAACAATTTATATTAATTTACTATTACTATATATACTATTACTATAAATATTGATACTATACCGGTTATTATAAATATAATATCAATATACCAATACTAACCAATAATATATAATTTTTATATATATATATGATTAAATAAATAGATAATATTATAATATATACTATATATACCTATATATTATATATAGAGTATATATAATATATATATATAGGTATATATATTGAGATTTTTTCCCAATTAGTAACACTTACATTAAATGTATAAAGCATAAAATAGAACATATGATAAAATTTCTCGTGTGTAATCTCAATGACCTTTTTTAATTTTTAGAGTGAAACCTCTTTCATGACGTAGACATTCCACTTAATTTCATTACTTTTACAAACGTCACTCAAACAATTGAAATCTTCCTTTTTATGGGTAAATGTTACTTAAATATCCATCCATTTAATATATAAATATATAGTATATATATTAAATAATATATTTATAATATAATATATATATATATATAGTATAAATATATATATGAGTATATATATATATATATATTATATATATATTATATATAATATATATAATATATATATATATATATAGATGCCAAGAATATGTTGCCCATTGACCCTAAAGATATATATATATATATATATATATATATATATATATATAATAGTATATATATATATATATATAAATATATTATAGGTAATATATATATATATAATATAATATATATATTTCTAAATTATTATTATGGATTATTATTATTATTTTATTCATTATTTATTTTTATTATTATTATTTATATTATTATTTATTATTATTATTACTATTATTATTATATTATTATTATTATTATTATTAATTATTATATGAATATTATCCTCCTTCTGCCTCCCCAACGACTTGGGGTGAAGGTGCGTGACATTGGCATCGAAATAAGAAGAACTGAGCAAGAATATATGACAGCAAGGTCGAAATAAATTATATCTCTCAAGCCCCTTACCGCCCCGCCCCCTCGAATACCTAATTAGGGGAGAAATCGTCGCAGTCAGAAAAATCCACCCCATAGAGCTTCACGGGACCGCCATGGACCCTCACTATGGCATATCGGTCAAGTGTAGGGTTCATTCCCCCTGGCCCAGGTGCGGCCACAACCATACCCCCTCACAAAACCCCTCTATTCTTCCTCCTATTATGCACCTTATTCTCGTCTCTCTGCCAAACTCACACCTCTCTCCTTCAGACATTCGTTCACACCGACTCAAATCCACTTTTCTTCTGTCTCCAGCTCCGTCGATTTCCAACACACTCACCACTATACATTCGCTTAACAAACCGACTTGTCATTCATCCTTTCCATATAACCAAACCATCTCAACGTTACTTTCATTTATTCTCTCTTTTTACCCCTTTCTTCACACCAAAACAACTCGTTAATACGTTCATTCCTCATTCTTATCAATTCTTTTCACACCTAACCCCGCTCCTATTATATATATATATATTATATATATAGTGAGTATTATATGTACATAGATATATATAATATATATATTATATTATATTATATATATTTATTATATATATATATATATATATATATATATAATATATATATATAATTATTGTCCCATAGATAAAGCTGTAAAAAGAAAGCACTATGACTTATTATTAATCAGTTAGCTATATGAGTTTATTGAACATTTCAGATTGGATGTTACTCTATCTCCAAACATATCATCAACCCATACCATAAATCTTGAATTGAACGGAACATATCTTTCTTCCACCTAATGTGGATTAGTATCAGCCCAGCATCGTGCATTAGTCTGTCGATTTTATGTTACGTGGGAAAATTCGCATTTATTATGACCACAGGTATTTCCCATCGACTATGTTGCATAAACCATTCACAATACTCCATTCGTCGATCTTGATCACCGCTGGGAATCCTTTTTTATAAAAAAAAACCGACTTATTTATTTGAAGTGATTAAGATTGCGTGGTTAGAGTGTAAGCAATGATCAAACCTCAGGGATACACCCCTTTTTTATTTGCGATAATTTTCATTAATATTTAATTCCCGTTCCGTGAAACGAAGCGAAAGTCCTCAACGATCGGCTACTGCAATGATGTAGAAAGAACCTTCCTTTGTACTTTACATAAGCCACTAACTCCAGCTCTATTCGATTCTTTTTTCGTTTAGACCGTTAGCGACCATAACAAACATGGAAAATTAACTTTAAGTTCAAATTTCAATAACATTAAAATTGGATAGACTTTAACTCTGCTCCTTCTTTATATATATAATATATATATCATATATATATATATATATATTATATATATATAATATAATATACTATTTATATAATATATAAATAGTATATAATAGATAATATATATATATATATATATACTGTGTTTGTAATGTAAACCATGTCAGTTAGTTTATCTACCGGGGGCGAGAATTAAAACTCGACTTGCGAACACGTGTTCGCTTGGTTTGGATAGCCGACTTAAAGTTCTGCGGGCCTATCATAGCTCCTCCGGTTTACCCTCTGTAAAAGGAATAAAAGCACGTTAAAGGTAGTTAAATATATATATATATATTATAATATATATATAGATATATATAATATATCATATATACTATATATATATATATATATATATATATATATATATATAATATATATACATATATATATATAATAAAATTATATATAATACTATATATATATTATATAATATATATATATATATATATATATCATATATATAACAATATATATATAAATATTATATAATATATATATATATATAATGATTTGAAAGAAATTGTTTGTAAAAACTTTTAAATCTTTTATTTAATAATTTTTCATTCCCAAAAACAGAGTATAAGTAGTCTTGAAATCTTTTCGACAACAAGTATGAAATAAAAAATTTTCTCCCGAGACAGACTTTGTATATATGGCGCTTCACTTTGGGATTTTAGGCCATCGAAAAAAAAAAGAAGAAAAGTCTTAAAATTGTTCTTCCTTTTCTTTATTATTATTTATTTAAATTTTTTTTTTAAGTTAGTATTTAGGAAAAAGATTCGTTATATCACATATATATATATATATATATATAATATATAATAAGATATATATTATATATATATATATATATATAATTATATATATATATATAAATATAATATAGTATATATAATATATATATTACTATATATATATATAATAATATTATAAATATATATATATATATATAATATAATATTATATACTATATATACTATATATTAATATATATATAATAGATATATAATTTAATATAATATATATATATATATATATATAATATATACATATATATATAATATAAAATTATATATATATAATATATAATAATATATATATAATATATATATATATTAATATAATTATAATATTATAATTTATTATTATGGTGACCCAGCGTTACCGAGTGCCGGTATGCCGTTATAAAATTATAGGGGTGTGCGTTGGGTTATAGAATAGGACATAAACAAAAAGAACAAATGAATTTAGTGGTAGGTTGACAAGACTCCAAATTATAAACAAGAGAACTAACAATCGTTAAGCACAGGGGCTGCATGCGACGCGCGTTGCGGGTCAAGGTATTTTTTTTTTTTTTTTTTTTTTTTTTTTTTTTTTTTTTTTTTTTTTTGCCATTTGTTTTGCCACTCAAACCGACTCCGATGGCTCCATCTTTTTTTTAAAATAGTTTCCGACTTCGTCTCTTACTCTGAAAACATCTTTGTTTTATAGTAAAAGAATTTTTTTTTCATCATCCGGTTCCGTTTAATGCTTCATTCAAAAAAAAAATTTTTGGTAGGGCGGTTTTATTGTCACCCAATATATTGTTACTTTCGGGTCCGGGTTCGTCCAGGAGTGCCGCTCTGTACCCTCTATTGAAGGTTGATTGCGCGAAAAAAGACGAACACAAATGGACGAGGGGCATTTGGATGCCATCCCACTCCTCCAAGCATCCGAGGCAGGATTGTCTGTTTCGTCTATTTTATTTATATATATATATATAATAATATATATATAATATAATATATATAAATATAATATATAATTATATATATATTACTATATAGATATATATATATAGTATTATATAAATAATATATATATTATACTATATATATATAATATAATATATATTAATATATATAATATATATATATATAATACTTACTTCACTTACTTACTTCTGCCCCAGGCCCACCTTAATTGAGGGCCACACTGCCTACCAGGAAAGCCCGGCCTTGCCGCACTGGGGCGGTTCCAACAGTCGAGAAGTAGGAATATAGAGAGAAAAATCGCAGCGCCAGTGGCTGGGGGCGTCGGAGAAGAGCACCCAGGAAGAGGGTTTGCCTCTATTGTTTTCATGGGAATTATAAAACATCTCTGCTGTTTGGCAAGTGGGGAGTGACATAGTCTGTTGAATCTAATATTATATTGCAGAGTTAGGGTGTTGTGACCTGACTCTCCGGCAGATAGATAAATAATATATATATATAATATAAATAATAATAAGTATATATATATAATCATAATATATATATATATATGATAATATATATATATATAAATATATATAATATTAATTTTAATAATAATAATTATTTAGTGAGTGGGACGATTATTAATCTTCATCGCATCGGCAAAAAGCGGCATAATTTGTTTCAATCGTCGATCTTCATCGGCCAATTTCGCCGATTAATTGAAACAAATATAAAGTTTTGAGATAAATTAAAAACTCAAAATACATATATATAATATATATATAATTTTATAATAATATATATAATATAATATAAATTAATAGACGATATATATATTATATAAAGATATATTAATATATATTATATATATATATATAAGTAACCATTTTAATTAAGGTATGTATGACATTCCAGGCCTAATGGTTTTCGCCTTTCTGTTTCTGCGTTCATTCCACCACTCATCCTCCAGACCATCTTTTTCTAGAAGTACACCATCTTTATCCACATATCATATTTACACATACTTATATCCACAACCCCTCTTTATAAGACAACATCTTACAGACATCACCTATCCCTTATATCCCTATTGGGGAGGGAAAAAATTGCAGAGATCTAGTCTGCGTTGTGCGAGACAGGCAACTAATGATGGTGGTTAGTTGGGTGGCTGGCCACTACCACTTATTTTTTGGCTTGCCAAGAATGCTAATGCATGGCTCATAGAAGGTCGTGATCGCCGTCATCGGGGCGTCCTATCTTGGCCGAAAAATGTATGAATCGTTATGGATACATAGAAGTTGTCAGAGAATAAATGTTGCGGAGACGAGTGATGATTGTATTTAGAAAGGGAAAATTTGAATTGACTAGCTGGACTGAAACAAAGAATATGGAAGGGAAACGGTAAATGAGTGATGTTGAGTATGTGAGGTGTGTGAAATTGTTTGTGTGTGGTGAAAGAATGACGAGGGGGTGAAAGAAAAAAGATTTGCAATTGTTCGGATTGAGTGATTAGTGGATAGAGAGCTAGTAAATTTGGTGTGTGAGTAGCTAGAATTCTAAAAGGTTTTAAATTTGTTTGAATAAGTAAAAGTGATGTGTGTGCGACATATGGTCCGATCTGAGAAGAATTTGAAGAAAGAGTGCAAATTTTCTGGGATAATCTGAATGATGTTTTGGATGGGGTGAAGTAGGGGATTTATTTCATGCCACATTGCCCACCTAAGATTTTTAACATGTCACCACCACTCACGGGTGCAGAGCCCTATTCAAGAGGGGGGTGTAGTAAGCTCAAAAAGTTCACCATCTAGCTCAAATTACGCAGATGGAGCACAGACGCAGGCTTTAAATGAGGAGATTAAATTCAGTAATAAAATTCAGCAGGACATAAAGAAGATGGAAAAGAATTCCACAGAACAGAGCTGGCAGGAGGAAGCACCACACCGAACTAGCCTGGAGATTACCAAACATCAACACGGAAATCAACAGCAGAAGATACAGCACTCCTATGTGCTACCGAGGGCTCGTTAAAGGTTGCGGTTGCGTACGCAGAAAATGAAGTTCCCTCGAGCCACTGCCGCTGCCCGGTGGCCTATAGAATAGAATAAAGCACCAAAAAGAACAGTTATAACCTTTTCCTTTGATCTCAACCCTATCCAAAAAGCGGGGTTGAAAGCAGAGCCCCCCTCCCAAGATATGAGAACAGTACTCCATACAAGGCGGATGAGGACCCTTGTATAGTGGAGCAACTGAGAAAAGAGGAAAAAAGTCTCGCACAGTCTAAAAGAGAACTCCCAGTTCTTTGAGGCCGCCCCAGCAACCGTTGTGACATGAGGTTTCCAAGAAATTTTTGTTTAATGGTTAAGGCCAAGGATGTTTAATTGTCAACAGAGAGAGACGAGGAGAGCACGTCGAAATGAGTAGGAAAGTTAGGAATACGTTTTAGAGAAGGAGATTTTTAGAAGTTCTATCCCAATATAAAAAAAATAGGAAAAAGAAAAAGAAAAGCTCAAAATTTCTAGAAGTAAAAAACATGAAGCAGAAACTGAAATGTGTTGAAGAATGAAGGGTGATCATGCTTATAAAGAGGGAATAGAACGTTAATGTGCAGATCGGTAGAAAACATCATACATGGAAAAGTTTTTAGGAATAAAGTAAGGAGATGATAAGACAAACCCTGAGGAACACCACTATTGACAGAAAAAGAAGAAGAAGGTCGCCCCATCAAAACAGGCCGATTATTTTTTTAGAGATATTGAACTAAAGCTAGACCAAATTAAGCAAAGAGAAAGAGGAAACCAAAGGAGGGGAGCTTGGAGACAGTGACGGTTGCCATACTCGGTCAAATGCTTTGTAATTATGTCAAGCGACCACACGCAGATGTCTTAACCCGTAGTCAAATGGCCGGAAGAAAAAACCAAAAACGGTTAAAAAGGAAATAAGTATATCCCGCCAGAAAAACTCGATCGCGAAAGCCGTTACTGGCTATCGAAAGAAGGGAATGAGTTTCCAGATTAATAATCTTCTAACAGAGAAGTGTGAAAGTTGAGGAGGTTTCAAAGGATCTTAGATATAATACAAGCGAGAGCTATAGAGCAATATAGTTAGAGGGATCGCAGAGCGGCTTTCCTTTTTTCTTGAAGAGGAACATGTGGAAGCTTCCAACACTGAGGGATTAAGTGCTAGGATTGATATGAAAGTACTAAATTATGTAGAATTAGATTTATTTAATTAGTTTGTGTATATGTGATACAGTTAATTGGAATGTGCATGGTAGTTATTATTATTATTATGATTATATATTGATATTATTAATTTGTATTGATTGACTGGTTTAAATATTCTATCTCAAAAAAACTATGGGTGAAAGTGTATTAATTATTATTAATAGTCTGAAAAATCTGGGCCACCCTGTCTTCCTATCCTTCATAGATTTTCATTATGTTGATCTCTAGGCATTACATTTCCAGATTTCAATAATTTAATTATAACCTATCAGTAAAAAGTTAAAGAACTTACTAGTAGACACCCTTCGACGAGCGCCCGAGATGAGAAAGTGGAGGAGAAGTAAAAGATAGACGTTTATGCCAGAATCCGGTAATCTTTAGGAGTTTAGTTGGAAAATTAGCGCCGTAGACATGCAAATCGCCGAAGAAATATTGTAAGAGGCCTTCAGTTAGGGAGTAAAGTTAACGAAAACAAATTGCACACACAAAAGTCCGAATATAAGAGAGAAAGCTCGAGCGCATTACCGCATGTTACAGGCCGCACATCCGCTTGCTGAGAGGTAATAAATAATAGTTTATAATGGGCAAATATGAATAAGGTCACAGTATTAAAGATATTATTTTGATAGTTCAAAATTATAATGAAAGAAAATACATACGAAAAGCTAGACAAATGATAAGCGTACTTCTAATATGACTCGTTTAGTGTCTGTATTATGATGTAGCCTAAAATGAATATCGCGTAATACGCTGCTGTTGGAAGAGTGTGAGTCATAGGGTTATTGAGGGGATACAGCCACCTGCTCAACATAGGAGTACTTGTAATATTCTTATTGCTATATTTAGATCGACTTTATAGTGTGATGTATGCAATGGGTTGAGCGTATCAAATATATGCGTGTAGCACACTTCTATTATACGTAAATGCTATGAGATAATTGTATAACGATAGTACGTAAGCCGGAGCAGATATGGATGATTCGGTGTAGAAAGTGAAGTAGAGACTTGCAAATCAGGACGGAGAGAATGATGACGAGATTCAACAAGGACGGAAGTTCTGGTGAATTGCGAGGTAGCTTTTAATTTAGTGATTATATTGGTTTTGAGGTAGGCTTCGGAAGTGGAGAATAAAAAAGATGTAATGCTTCAGATTAGTGGAGCGCGGGGAAGTGAAAAGGTTTTGGCAAGAAGAGTGTGGAGGAAGATAAAGATGAGAGAGATGGAAAGATGAGTGGTTAAAATAATAATAATATTTTTAGGCTTTGAAAACGATTGTCTCTATAACTATTTAATTTGCAAATTGATGGTGGAATAAAAAGATGTTAAAGAATGTAAGAGGTAGGGGTGTTGGGGAAGGGTGTTAAGACTGATGGAAGAAATGGTGAAGAGCATAACCGGCGGTGAGCCTGGCTTCTTGATGCACTGGATTTGTTCTTGCATAGGCGAAATCGAGCAGAGAAATTGAGGGGATCTAGAATAGGTTTTTGTAGGATGAACGTTATTGTAACGTGGCGTGGTAAGATAAAAGAAGGGCTATATTAACGAATTAGAAAGAGCAACGAGTCCGCAGTAGTTGGAGGAATCTTGATCACTTGGACAGTAGCCAATTGTGAGCAAAGTTTCTGAAAGTTTAATTACGTAGGTCGTGATGTGAATGTTGAGATGAAAAGGGAAAGTAGAATAACCCGAAGTTAGTAGGAAAAGTTGTAAAATGGTGAAAAGGGAAACAGAGTGTTGAGGATTGGGGAGAGTGAGTGGAGTGCATATTTTGAAATTTGTCGTCATAGATGCGGAATCAGTGCACGTAAGTTCATCATCAGTGAGTTAGAGTTTTCTGTAAAGGGCGTCTGTGTTACTGGGCTGCTTTTTATGCCTTTTTAAGTAAGCGGGTAATATTGAAAGGTGTGAGAAAATTAAAAAGGTTTAGTAGCTAAATTGGTAAATATGTTCAGGATTATAACCTGAATCCAAGGACTAAATCATAGCCCCGAATTCTATATGTGTACTTTGAGGTGGGCCAATGTTTTGCAGTAAGAGTATCTGATTTACGTGACCAAAATAGAGCGACTCTGTAGAATATCGAACATTTTATCGAGTCGTAGTTGGTGAAACATGTAGTTATAATTGCGCACGCAGATGTGTAAAGGAGGAGAGTTATGTTAGTTTTTAAAATAGAACTTTCTTTGCCGGAGGGTTTTCTAAAAACCATTTATGATTCTTGATGCGCTTTCTTTTACATCAACTTGCTTCCCAGAATAGTAGATAGACTCATGAAGCATATATTGCTCACAAAGTTAGATAGACGATGACCTTACAGAGGATGAAGGTTCGACTGCAAATTTGAAAGCACGTAAATCTCTCTTATCACATGACATAAGGTCTTCTATTTATCACTAATTTAAGTTAAGCCGATTTCTGTTGTTCTTTTATTATATCTTAATTAGGATAAAATAATCGTATCTGCTTTTTTTTATTCTAAACTATTTTTTAATATCTACTAATGATCTTTGCTTCATATCGCCATTGATAGAAAATTAGCAATAGTAATTTAATCCTGCTTTATTTATGATTATAATGAAAAGTTAAGAACTTAAATTGCTTTCGAGTTGAATTATGATTATATAAAATCGATTTTAAATTAATGTGCAAATTTAAATTTAAATAAATTAAATTTCACGTCCTGTATAATAAAAAAAATAATTGTAATTATCACAATATTGGCAAGAGACAGTTAACAGATATTATTACAAATAATTACGAATATGAAAAGAAAGACTCTCTGTGATTTAATTAAACGTTGACTACATAGAGATACCACTCTTCTGCGGAACCCGCAACTTCGTTCGTAACAAGTGCTGTGAGCCGAAATATAAAGCATATTCTAAGTATATTTATCTACTTTAGTGTTAAATTACATATTAGAATATTGTTGAAAAATAAAGTCAGGCATAGAAATTATTTTTAATAAAAAATTTTGCTGCTAATTCATATATGAACATAGCTCTATTTTTTAGTAATTTGAAATTGCAGAAATAGATATTTCTACAAATGGAGGCTATGGTTAAAGCTCTCATTAGTAGATTGTTTAATACCTTTAGAGTTAATTTATAGCTTTTGAAAACACTGGGCAATGATAAATTCAGGCTGAAATCAAAACAAAGACCCAAACTCTCTTTCATAACTATGTTTTTGAAGCGTGCAATCATTACGTATTTGTGTATACATGTTTCATACCATTAGGGTAGAGATGTATACTAATGAATTATTATAGTGTCAACTGATTGAGTTCCCGAAAGCCTATTTGTCATAATTTTATTTCAAGATGACTGGAGCTGATAGCGTAGCTTATCAGACGTAGTATTTAAATAGAATTAAGCGATGACGCATGTCTAACATTACTAAGTTATTTTATTCAATTGAAGTTAAAAGAAGAAAAAGGAATTGAATAAAACAAGAATAGATATTGGGTTTGAAGATAAGCCGACGATAAAAGGTATTATACTTTTGCACTCAACCCATCAAATTTTATTCAGCACGGGAATTAGTAAATATTGCACATGCAATTAAGGATATTTCGGAAACAATATATAATATTATAGTATATATTATTATTATTATATATGATAATAGGATATATAGTATAATATATTATGAAGTAGGAGTATATGTATTGATATATAATATAAATTTATATATATATATAGATATTATAATATGAGTATATATCTATAGAGTAAGATTAAAATATATATA
>JABUQX010068838.1:7500-10000 GCA_015478945.1 Trachelipus rathkii | reverse complement strand
TATTGATTATAATATTATATTAATATTAATATTAATGCTATAAATTATATTAATATTAATATAATTAATATTAATATAATATTTAATATTAATATTAATATTAATAATTAATATTAATATAATATAATATTAATCATGATATAATATTAATAATTATGATTAAATATTAATATTAATATTAATATTAATATTAATATTAATATTTTTATTAATATTTAATTATAATATTTATTTTAATAGTTATTATTAATATTAATATTCATATTAATATTAATATTCATATTATATTCATAACAAATATTAATATTAATATTAATATTAATCTTAAGACTTCAGCTTTATATTACTAAAAAATCTAATATTAAATTGATATAAAAATTAAAATAAAAATAAAAATTAAAATAAAATTAAAATAAATTAAAATTAAAATAAAAATTAAATTAAAATTAATAAAAATATTAATATTCAATATTAATATTAATATTTAGATTAAGATTAATTTTATATTACCTATTATTATTAATAATAAATTATTATATTAATGTTAATATGTAATAATTAAAATTCAAATGGAATTATTAATAATATTAATATTATTTATAATATTAATCGTCTTAATATTAATATTAATATTTAATATTATATTAAATGCTATTTAATAAATTAATATTTATTATTTAATTAAAAATTAAATCCTTTCTTTTGAATTGCAAATATAACCTTAGAGAAACAATAATTTATTAAAACCCATAGAAACATTAATATTGGAGTTTTTTTCATAATTAAAACATTAATATTAATTTATTATTAATATTTTATATTTAATATTAATAATATATTTATTTTAATATTGATGTTATAGTAATATTAATATTAATATTTATTAATATTAATATTAAATTAATTATTTAATATTAATTTTAATGTTAAAACAATTATACACAATATTATCATTAATAATAATATTAAAATTAACGATAAGATCGGATGTTGAAATTTTACTTATATTAATAGTAATTTTAATATTGATAATTAATAATTAATATTAATTTTGAATATAAATATTAATATTAATATTAAAATGAATTTTAATATTAATATTAAAATAATATTATTATTAATACAATATTTAATATTAAATTATACATAACATTAACATTAATAATAAATTTATTTATATTATTATAGACACTATATTAATATTAATATTAAAATTTCTAATATTATCGACACAATAATAATATTAATATTAAGATTAATATTAATATAATATTTATATATTATAATAATCTCAATGTTTAAATTAAAATTTAATGTTTGTACTAAGAATAAAAATATATTAATAATAATTTAATATTAATATTGAAATTATATTAATATTAATATTAATATTAATATTAATATTAATATTAATATTAATATTAATATTAAATATAATTAATATTCCACAATATTAATATTAATATTAATATTTAATATTAATATTAATATTAATATTAAATAATATTAATATTAATACTAATTAATATTAATATATATAAATATGTATGGGGAGAAAAGTAAAATATTTTAATATACAATTAATTAATTTAAATAATTTAGTTAAATTAAAATAGTACAATATCTCGAAGATCAAACAAAAGTAAATTTACTATTAATTATTAATATTAATTTTCATCTTAATATTAATAGTAATTAATCTTAATTTGCTATTAATATTAATCTTTATATTAATATTGATATTGATAGCACTTATTTTTAAAATTTTCACGATTTGATTTGTTAATATTAATATTCATAATAATGTTAATATTAATATAAATTTGAAAATAAAATATTATAATTATATTAATTGATTTATTATTATTATTATTATTATTATTATTATTATTATTATTATTTTTTATTCATTATTATATTTTTAGTCTATTATTATTATTTATTATGTATTATTTATTATTTTTATTATGAATTATCTATTATTATTATTATTATTATTATTATATTATATTTATTATTATTATTATTATTATTATTATTATTATTATTATTAATATTATTATTATTAATTATTATTATTATTATTATTATTTTATTATTATTATTATTATTATTTATTATTATTATTATTATTATTATTATTATTATTATTATTATTATTATTATTATTATTATTATTATTATTATTATTATTATTATTATTATTATTATTATTATTATTATTATTATTATTATTATTATTATATTATATATTATTATTATTATATTATTTTATTATTATTATTATTATTATGTATTATTATTTTTTATTATTATTTATTATTATTATTATTATTATTATTATTGTATTATTATTAATTATTGTTGTTGTATTGGTTATTATTATTGTTATTAATAGAAAATTATATTAATTTTATTAACATCATTATATTAATTATTATTATTATTATTTTATTATATTATTAATATTATTTTATTATTATTATATATTATTTTATTT
>JABUQX010068837.1:77500-83682 GCA_015478945.1 Trachelipus rathkii | reverse complement strand
TTAAAGCAGTAAAAACATGAGTAAAGCAGTAAAAACATGAGTCTAAAGCATAAAACATGAGTTTAAAGGCAGTAAAGCAAGTTAAAACACAAAGCATACTATTCCCTTTGATCGCTAGGTAGCCTACCTTCTACTTGTTTACGATTTACGCTTTAAGGTACGTAATGTGAATAAAATATATGGTTGAAGCAGTAAACATATGAGTAATAAAGCAGTAAAACATGAGTTAAAACAGTAAAGCAGTAAAACAAAAGCATACTAATCCCTTAGGTGTTAGGTAACACCTCTATTGATTTACTGATTTACTGCTTTAAGGTACGTAATGTTAATAAATATATGAGTTAAAGCAGTAAAACATATGAGTTAAAGCAGTAAACATGAGTTAAAAACAGTGAAGCAGTAAAAACAAAAAGCAGTACTATGCCCTTTGGGGGGGTGTAAAAACACCTCTATTGATTTACTGATTTACTGCCTTAAAATCAGTAAATTATTAAAATATTTAGTTAAGCAGTAAATATATGAGTTAAAGCAGTAAAACAGAAAGTTAAAGCAGTAAAGCAGTAAAACAAAAGCATACTAATCCCTTAGGTGTTAGTTAACACCTCTATTGATTTACTGATTTACTGCTTTAAGGTATGTAAAGTTTATGTTTTTAATAAAATTTCGTACAATTGTAGTAAAATAAAATGATTATATATCAGACACTCTGGATTTTTTCTTCTTACATACAATTTTTAAAAATTTATAAATTAAAAAGTATTAAGTAAAAATATAAAAGAAAAATAATGTTAATAAATATATGAGTTAAAGCAGTAACGGAGGTTGAGAGCCTTCGAAGCTGAACCATCAATAAATCTGAGTCATCAAAGATGAACCATCATTATAGGAGACATCAAAGTTGAGACATCAAAATATCGTGTGGGTGTGAGTGTAAGTGTAAGTGAAAGTGACTGTGGGTGAGTGTAAGTGTAAGTGTCTATGGTTGGGTGTATAAGTGCCATAGTGTAAGTGTCTATGGATGAGTGTAAGTGTCTATGGATGTATAAGTGTCATAGTGTATGGTTGTATAAGTGACATAGTGTGTTTGTGTGTGTGTGTGTGTGTGTATGGGTGTGTGTGTGTGTGTGGTGTGTGTGTGTGTGTGTGTGTTGTGTGTGTAAGTGCAAGTGTCTATAGGTTAGCTAAGGTCTATGCGAGGTGTAAGTTGACTATAGCTATGTGTGTGTGTGCATCCGGGTGTGTGTGGTGTGTATTCCTGTCATGCTAGAAGTGCTAGAAAAATTGCTAACTCATACTAGGAAGCATCCTTAGCAACTTGTAATATACACCAAGTCGATTCCTCATACCTTATAACCTAGGGGTAGCACACCCATATTAGGGCTATTCTAGGCTCAAGGAGGCTAGAAAAGGCTTGAAAAAAGTGGCACTCAGTTGGCACTATGTGGCACTCATCTAATACTCATAGAACACCCTTATATATATATATATATATATTATATATATATATTATATATATAATATATAATATATACTATATATATATATATATATATAATAGATATATATATATATATATAATATATAATATATATATATATATATTATATATATATATATATATATATAATATATATAAAAGCTACCTATGAACAAACTTCTCTTGCTTAATGTTGGTATAATATTCAAATTGAACTTGAGGCTTTTAGCACAGGCAACGGCAGGTATTTTTACTAAAAAAATTCTCATGTTATATTGTCCTGTTATGTTGTTGTAACGTCACGTTGAAAATCAGTTTTTTGTATTTTAGATTTTGTTTTTCATACGCACACCCCGTGCTAATAATGCTACACAAACGAAATAAAAATAATGATTCCACGTTGGGCTTCGAAATCGCGAATTTAGATGCCATTAGAGAAAGTATATCCAGTATCAATGACATTATAAAAATATTGTAAATGTTATAAATGCTTTTATTTTACAAGTTTAAATTGTATATTATGAATTAACTCCTATATGTACAATATCCTGTGCGAAACATTTAAAACGAAAAATATAAAAACTCTTCGAGAGAGGAAGGCGTGTTCAGGATTTCAGAGAGGATGCCAGATAGCATTTTATATATATATATATATATATATATATATATATATATATATATATATATATATATATTTATATATATATATATATATATATATATATATATATATATATATATATATATATATATATATATATATACAGTAGTGAAATAAATAAATTGGACTAGTTAATAAATAAATTATATTAGTTAGCCCCTCGGAGAAAAATATTTATTATATTCTGTATAAATATTAAATAAATATTTTTATTTTATTTAATTAAAAATATGTTAAATTATTTTTATTATAAATTTGAAAAGCTATGTATTATAACTTCAGGCTATGTTAATTATGAATAGTTATTTGGGAAGATTAATAAGGGCATGGAGCTTTTGAAAAACTCGAATTCCCTTATTTATTTAGAATGCCTTTTGCACCTTATGGGTGAAGAGGAAGTTCCTGAACAGGAGCTGTAGAAGAATACAGTTACATTGCAGACCTGGCCAGTTTGATGAAACAATATTCCTTACAATATTTTAAAAAACCCAAATAATTCCTTTTGCATAAAAGCGTTTCCTGATTAAGTATATATATATATATATATATTATATAGATATATATATATATATATATATTATAATATTATATAATATATATATATATATATATATTAATATATATATATATATATAATAATATATATATAAATATATATTATAGTGTGAAAGATGAATTTGAAAATATAGTATGGTTCTCGGAGAATCAATAAAATATTTGGTATAAGTTTTAATTAAAAACAGCGTGTTTTCGTAAAAATATAATACTTGCCTTGAACTCTCGTTGTTTCAAGTTAAAATAATAATAATTACAACGTATGAAAGTACACCTTAGCTATTGGCCTTTCTACTTAGCGGTTCTTTGTGCGTGGTTCTTTGCTACGAATGCGACGGACTCCGCGGGAATTTGTTTAAAACGTTTGACGCGACGTCTTCCATTGACGATGCGTGGACGAAGGAATTGCGATTCATCCCGACGAAAGCGACGATTGAAAATTATGACGAAGATTAACAAAAGGCATAAAAAAAAAAAATGGCGGACGCAAGTCAACAAGGTTGTTGCCTTTAAAAAAAAAAAAAAAAAAAAAAAAAAAAAAAAAAAAAAAAAAAAAAAAAAAAAAAAAAAAAATAGGGTTCTCAAAAAAGGTCAAGGAAAAAAAAAAAAAAAGTTAAGCGTAAGAAAAATTCAGGTGCCCCAAAAAGTCACCCCAAAAGTAAGGGACAGGTAAAAATTTGGGCCCAAAAAAGGTCAAGGTCAGGTAAAAATACCGTTGGTCAAAATGACCAGCGGTCAGTCAAGGTCAAAAAGGGGGCGGAGCTACGTTGTCCAAAATGGCTCTCCTACTACTTATTACATATAATATATATAAGACAGGTTAGATATCTACATAACATAATCACACATATATATATATAATATAATATTATAATATATATAATATTTAATATATATTAATATATATATATATATATATATATATTTATATCTTACTATTTATATTTAATATAGATATATATATATATATATATTATATATATAATATAATATATATATATATATATATTATATATATATATATATATAATATATATAATAATATATTATATATATATATATATATATATATATATATATATATATACGGTATACATATATATATATAGACTTTCGACGTTGGGTACTAATGTTATATTATTTGATTATCATTATTTTACTGTAACAAATACATTTATCTGAAATTTGGTGGCGACACGTTTCATAAATTATATTCATTATAACTTAAGCTTAAGAAAATTTGTATAAAAGAAAAAGAGTAAAAAATTGTTGATTTCAAACTTTTATTCATGCATTTAAGCCTTTCAGTTTTTGTTAATTATTACTTATTTACAAAAACTTTAAAATACCGAATGCAAAAAATACCGATTTTTCAGTGTTGCTGCCAGAGGTACAAAAGATAGCCAACGTGTAAAAATTTGTGGACTATAAATTTTGACATTCCACTGAAATTCCACAAAAAATTTTTTTTAGATAGCGTAATAGTCCTCGTAGAATTGCGAATTAAATTGCGGAAGATATAGGCTGAACTGCAATTCCGCAACACTTGGCAAATTATCGCAATCGCCAATTCCGCAATTTATCCTTTTGCTTCCGCAAATTGCCGGAATTGTGGACTTAAATTGCGGAACGGCCACCTCTATATATATATATATAATATATATAGTTATATATATTATATAATATATTATATATATATATATAATATATAATATATATAATAATATATATATATATATATATAATATACTATATATATATATATATATATATATATATATATATACTATATTATAATATATATATTTATATAATATATATATATATATTATATATATATTATATATATATATATATATATATATGATATTATATATATATTATATATAATATATATATATATATAATATATATATATATATATATAATATATATATATATATATATAATATATTATATATATATATATAATTATATATATATTATATATATATATATATATATATATATATATATATATATATATATATATATATATATATTATAATATATATATATATAAAGGGTGTTTACACGAGTAATGGTTACAGCGTGTATCACCGTACGGGATGTTTAAATATGAAAATGTGTAAGAATTATAAGTTCGATTATTTAATTCATTAAGGAGGATGGGATAGTTACGTTGGTGTCTGCGCACGCCCAATACGAAAACCGCGCACAAACATTACGAATGTCGAATGGATGATTTATTTTTATGGCTTCGTGAAAATGCGCATAAAGAAATCGAGAGTGGCTATTCATCTCGACATAAGTTTGATACGAATATTCGTTTCCACGCAATTACCATAAACAAAACTAGACGTCATCCGTAGACATCATGTGCCTACAAAAGTCGAAACGTGTAAATATGAAATAATTAGGTTAAATACAATAGGTTTATCCAATAGTATTTAAAAAGATACGATACAGATAACAAAGGAATTAAATTAATAAATACCTAATGCATACCCCTTTTAGATTACATTGATACTATGTAGCCTAATAAATACGGGCATGTAAATGTGTACAACCAACTAACAGCTATCATATGGAGGTTTTGTCATAACCTACAAATTATGGCGTCAATAAAGTTAGTGAAACGTATAACTTCAGAGTGGTTTTGTAGTCAGAGCCATACATTTGGAACATGCCACGTGACCAGTATCCGCAGGACGAAAAGCGTGACATGTTGGAGGCGACATTCGCAAACAGGATTGCTCGCAGAAGCTGCTGCAGATTGATGGACAACCTTATCCACCAATCGACGACCGCCGAGCCACATGGCATTCCATAGAGTTTACAGACGGTTTCAAGGTACAGGGCCGATAGTTTAACCCCCTCATCACATACGGGAGGGGGGTCGTGTCCGTACATTCGACGTCGAACTGGACGTTCTGCTATACACCCATGAAAATCCAACGTCCTCATTACGGCAGGCTAGTTCGGTCTTGGGAATATCGAAGGAAACCATACGACGGATTCGTGTTGCATACAACATGTATCCATATAGGCCATAATTGTGCATGGTTTGCATCGTGGATACCAAAAAGGGTGGCTGGGATTCCTGGCTGTCATTGATTGCCTTCTAATGAATGTACCGAACTTATTGGAAAATATCTTATGGACCGATGAATCTCGCTTTACCAATAACGGTATGTAAAACAGGTGGAACTTCAGACATTGGGCGGAAACAAACCCCATATAACATTCACTAGCCAATACCAGGTTCTCATCTCAGTCAACGTTTGGTATGGTATACTCAATAGTAGGATTATAGGGCCTTACTTCTTCGATGGAAATTTGACAGGACAGCGTTACCTCCATTTCCTGCAGACCGTCCTTGTTGACCTCCTGAGTGATATACCTTTAAAAAAACAACGAAGAATATACTACCAACATGATGGGTGCCCAGCATATAATGCAGCTATAGTGACGACCTACCTCGACAGA
>JABUQX010068837.1:37500-62500 GCA_015478945.1 Trachelipus rathkii | reverse complement strand
CCGTGGTCGTCCAGAACGTTTCTTGTTGACGTTGTGAACGGTTCCATCTGCTTCAAATTTCTCTCTGATGCGGGCAATGGTCCGGTGCGTTGGTGGCGGTTTATCGAACTCCCTTCTGAACCGTCTTTGCACTTCCGTGGCGTTTCCGGTGGTCCAATAGCATTTAAGGACAAACTTTCTCTCTTCAAAGCTAAGTTGATCTCCTGCCATTCTGTTACAGTAGTTACACCTGAAAAAACAAAAAGCAGTCAATGTGTTAGTACATTTTTTGAGACACCCTGTATATATATATATATATATATATATATATATAAAATATATTCTACATATACCATTATAAATATTTAAAAATATTACATATATTATATATTAATATGATATATATATATATATATATTCATTTCTGTTTCAGTGTTTTACACTCTTTGGAAAGAATTGTTGAAGAAGAAAATGTATATTTCTTGTAGCAGGGGAACATTAAATTTTATTGAGTAGTGACTATTTTTATTAAAAATATTAAAAAATTAGTTACAAAATATTATTATTAAAGTTTATTGACAATTCAATACAATTTTAAAGGAATGAAATAAAAAATAGAGAAAATATTAGGTATGTAAACAGTTACCAATTATTATAAACACTTGAAATGTGTCGGGTGATCATGTGACGAAAGTTTTGGTAGCACCCTTTGTCTGGTGTTAGTGACCAGATTAAGGGATTTAATAAAAAAAATGATTCAAGAAGCGCAAGTCAGGCTTTGTGCGTAGTTTGTGCTTAAAACACTAAATTGCGAACTAATGTAGAGAATTATTGGCATATTTTTCCTTGCCTCTCTGAGATTTGATGAGTATATAGGCATTGGTTAATTGTTTATTGATGCTTGGAAAGACTCCCAAGGCTCACATTTACAATAAAAAGTTATTTGAGTTGCATCCCAACATAGGACCGCTGAGCAGCTGTTACATTGAATTTGTAAACGACATGGAACTTAGGGAGTCTGCCAGGATTTTCTTGTGGCTGACAATCTATTTTGTGTGTTAGATGTAAAATTAGTTACCTTAATAGTAGTTAGTCATGAAAGGGAAATAAAAACCTTTTTTTTCACTGCGAACTGCGTTTTCAGGTTCATTAAATGTGATAAGGAATTTATTAATATAATGTATTAAATGACTGGGTCATAGCTTTCTTGCTTGAAAAATGATTGTTGAGGAAATTAAATTCTTTGATTCACTTTGCAGAATTGGAAGAAGGTGGTAGGCTCAAATGTATAAAATTTTTATAAGTATTAATTTTATAAATAAATTGTAAGTGACTAAAAAAGTTAAACTCAAACCTGTAAATTATTAGAATATTAGTATAAATTTGGTTAATTGTTTTAGTCATTTCTACAAGATATTATGTGAGCGGGTTCTTAAAATGTGTAGGAAACTCTGTATCATTTTTTGCTAAATAACAGTTACGAACGGTAGATATATACTGGGAAATTACTCAAAATCAGTGTTTTAGAAACTCTCACCAAAAGCTACGTTTTGACTTTTTAATATTTGATAATCGTATGAAAAAGAAGAAATTATGCACAAATATCGTAATCGTTGAGTTTAACGCAATCTTAAAAAATCAATATTTCTTTAAAACTAATGAATGTTTGAAATATGTATAAAGCAACTCTGCCACATATTGTTAATAAAAAAATTGTTACAATTATAATATATTTATAAGGAACATTATTCAGCATTTTTATATATATTTCTGGAAACTAGTTTAGTAAGAAGCGCTATTATGATTTGGTAAAGTAGACACTTCCTATATATTAATTTAACAAAACTTATCAAAAACCTAAAACTTAATAGATAATAAACAGAATTTAAACAAAAAAAAAAATTCAGTAAAGGGAATATATTTAGACGAAAGATATTTAAAAAAAAAAACAAAAAAACAAATTATCGAAAAAAAATATCGACAGATTACGCTAATCTCAACTACTTACCCAAATCTTCAATTACCAATTAAGGATTCGTGCAATCAGTTAGCCTCGTGTGGCACAAATCGTAGTGACAGAGTCGTATGCATAGGGCAACGGTTTGACCCTCGCCCGGATCCTAGTAGCAATTAAGTTAAAACAGTTCCACTCATTAGAATAGGGCAATGCCCTGATTTGCGAACTTTTAAAAAGTATCCATGAAGATTTTCCCTTAAACCCAAAAGTAAGTATCGAAAAATTAAAATAGGAAGAATGTTCCAGATTTTTCATTGGCCAAATATCATATAAAAGTATACGTAATAAGCACATAGCTATTTTAAGTCAGGAATCAGAAAAGTAGATTGTAAATGAATCAGAATTGATATAAAAAAGTAATCTATTGGGGTCTTACGTTTAAGATTTTATTTTAAGTTGAAATTCTCCTCGCAGATTGTGCTAAATAATTAGGACTAATTAGCTTACAAAAAATATAATTTAGGAGGTGTTTTAAGTCAAATAGTTAGATAATTTAAGGATGATGAAAGATTGATGATAGTGATGCAAGAAGAAATTTACTATTACATTTGATTTTTGATTTTTTTTTTTATTTATTGAAACTCTTAACCTTTAGACAAGTGAGTACACACCAAGAGCTTGATTTGAAAGAGGCGCGAGTGGAAATTAAAATTAGTGATTTTTTGAACCATGAGATTAAAGGTATAGTGCACACAAAGAAAGCTAGGCACCAAAATGAAGGAGAAAAAAAAAATAATAAAACATTGAATTGAAAGCACCTAAAACTAAAGAGGAAAATGACGTGATAAATAGAAGAAATATATGTAAAGTATAAGAAGAGTTTTATAAGAAGGATGATTGTTTGGAAAGACCAGTCTCACAAGGCTCTGTCCATTAGATAGAGCTAGGCACGAGAATATGAGTCAGAAGAATAATGTGCGAAAACTCTTATATTGACTTAAATTAGTAAAACTGATATAAAGAATAATCTTTTGGGTTCTTACCTTAAGTTGCTTAAGAAAAGGATATTTTTTCTCGCAGCTTCTGTAAATAATTAGCATATAATACTTACAAAAATTTAAATTTAGTGTATTTAAAATATTAGAGGATTTTAAAGCGATAGTGAAAAAATTCAATAGTGACGAAGAAGAAATTACCTCCCCTTACCTTTCATTTTGATTTTATATTGATATTTCCCTTTGAAACACGTGAACACAGTGACAGGCTTGATTCGAAAGTGGTCCATGTTGCAAAATAAATTTCATGATTTTTTAATTGTGAGAAAAAGGGTGTCGCGTTCAAAGGAATGCTAACACCAAATTGAAGGAGAAAAAGAAACACTAAACATTGAATTTGAAAAACACATACAACTAAATCGTTAAATGATGCAATAAATTAGAAAAAAATATGTGGAAGTACCAAAGGTTTATACACCTCTTCCATTTCACTATAACAACGTTGAACAGATGGTGAAGCTTCTTACCTGTGTCTCTGGCCATCTTTGAGAAAAACTTCTAACTGGTCGGAACTGCTGTGGCATACTTCTTTAATTTCGAGTGAAATGATTACTGCTTCTGGGAAGGTGGCCATCCGGGTTTCCGAACACCAGGATAAATATAATTTTAATTATATCTATATTCTATGCTATTCTGAACACATTCTGGCAACTGGTGTCAAGCTATGCTATGCTATGCTATGCTATGCTATGCTATGCTATGCTATGCTATGGTGTAATGAAGTTTATTGTTTCAGAAATAAAAGTTTTCTAATAGCCTAATAATTAGTGTAATAATTATTGATAATTATTAATTATAATCTATGGCTTAACTTTCAGAATTATTTTGTGATTACTTATTTATATATCTTCAATAAAAATTAGCCATTTAAGATCTAATAGGAGTTACAATTCAGATTTGTTAGGCTAGTTAAGGCCTTTACTGTGCTGCTGCCTATGCAAAATGACAGAACTTCAGAATCTAAAAGTAAGACATAGAGCTATTTGCCTAACCAAAATTTGGTAATAGTTGAGTATAGACCTAGTTCAATCTGAAAAAATCAATATTTTTTAAAAAAAACTAATTGGTTTTAAAATGGGTATTAAGCAATATGCCACATGTTAATAAAAATTACAACAATTATGGGTAATAATAGGGCAGAGGGGCTTCAACATTGATTTTTATAAAAATCACAGGATATACTCTAAGAAAAAAAAAAAATGAAGAATAAAAAACAAACATGGTGGTCTCTTTATGAAAAAAAGTTACAGCCCCTCGAAGTTGTTAAAACTCCCATAAGATTTTCTTATTAAAAAATTTTTTTTAAAAAAATCACAGGGCGGGGTGATCGGGCCCGGCTTTTTAGAGGGGTGATTCGGTCCACTCTAAATAAAATAAAAAAATAATAAAAAAAAAAAAAAAATTTTCGCTCATTTAATAGCCACGCGGTAGTACTACAAGTTTTATTTAGATCTTTAATTCTAGAAAGTTTTTATATTTTTAAAAAATATAATAAATTAGGGTACAAAATGCCCTTCAATTAAGGTTACCAGACATCACGTATTTTCCGGGACAGTCCCGTTTTTCAAACCACTGTCCCGTTTTTTAATCAATTGTCCCGTATTTTAAAACAGATGAAAATAAATCCAAATTTTTATGCTTATTTTACAACTTACGTTGGTAAACATTATAAATCTTGAAATTTAGCAGCTGCAAGCAGCATATAGGCTAGGCATGAAATTGCTATACTTATAAAGGCAGGAAAACTGAGAAGAGATCATGTTCGAAACATGTAGATGTAGTCTTTGAATTTATGTACGTGAATAAGCGAAGGGCGCGAAACATGTCAAAAAAAATAACAGTCTTCTTTGATCGCTCTGTGTGACAAGTTATTTTTGTGATTTAAAAGTTAATTATCTATATATATATATATATATATATATATATATATATATATATATATATATATATATATATATATATATATATATATATATATATATATATATATATATACTTATATATATATATATATATATTGTAATTGTGCATAAGACGAGCTCTCCTGGACTTTTAGTTATTATTCAATATATTTTAAATATATTGATTTTTCTTGTAGGATTCGTAAAATCAAGTACAGGTAATGTAAATTTATTAAATCTAAGCATAGTTAAATTATTATAATTCCGTTTATAAAATCGTAAACCCAGGCCATTTTTACTGAACTTGCCTATGTTTCATAAGTCATAACAAAATAGGGATTAATTAAAGATACGTTACAAAAATATCGACATGAAGTTAACAAAAAGCACCTTTTCAAATTTTTTTTTTTTATGAATTTTATTTGAAAATCGTATGTGAAGTAACATTTTTGCAATTTTTTAGTTCTTTTAATTGTTATATTTTTAATAGAAATTTACACTCCTGACCCCGTGAGTACTGGATAAATAATACAATTTTTATTTATAATGCATTTTTAAATTTTCTTATTTTACAGAAATTTATTTTTATATATAAAAAAATATATTATATATACAATACTCACGTAGAAATATACATTCTCACATATATATATATATATATATATATATATATATATATATATATATATATATATATATATATAACTATATATATATATATATATATATATATATATATATATATATGCAAATGCATGACAGAATGGGTATTTCTATGAGGGATTCGCCCCCGTACCCCTTACCCCTTACCCGTGACAGTTGAGGAAATAAAATTTTTATGTATAATGCAAATATTTTAAAAATTTCTTACTTTACAAAAAATTATTTTTATACACTAAAAATAAATTTCTCTAGCACTCACGGGTCGGGAGCCGTCTTATTCACAATTAACATTATATATATATATATATATATATATATATATATATATATATATATATATATATATATGTATATATATATATATATGCTCTATATATATATATATATATTCAAAAACTAAATTTTTATTAAATTTTAAGGCCTGTTGAAAATTTAAAATTAATTGAAATAATGGCCCCCAAAGGCAAGAGGAAATGTGTTTTCAATAAGGACCTTGAGAAAGAATACCCATATATGAAAAAGACATTTACGGAATCATGTGTTCGTTGCAACATATGTTCTTCCAGCTTTAATATCAGTCATGGAGGAAGAACAGATATTACACAACATTTAAATACTGAAAAACATAAAACTGCTTTGCGTGCCAGTGCATCAAGTTCAACACTCACAACGTTTTTCAGAAATGACATTTTTGGTGACAAAGAACTTAAATTAGCCGCGGCTGAAGGAGCATTTGCCTATCACTTAGTGCAACATAATCAATCTTTCAAATCTATGGATTGCTCTTCAAAATTAATCAAGACTTGTTTTGACCCTAAGTTTACATGTGCCCGTACAAAAGCGGAGGCAATTGTATTAAATGTCTTTACTCCAATAGCTATATCGGAACTGCAGACTGATATTCGAGAAGCCAATTTTATTTCGATTATGACCGACGCTTCAAATCACAAGGACATAAAAATATTCCCAGTACTTGTTAGATATTTCCAACCTGTTAAAGGGATTCAGATGAAACTTTTAGAAGTAAAATCATTGCCCTCGGAAACATCTAACACAATCTCTGCATTTTTAATTGAATGCTTAAAAAATATGAATGCAAAAGAAAAAACAATAGCTCTCTGCGCAGATAATACTAATTGCAATTTTGGGGGTATATCTAGAAAGGGCGTTAACAATGTTTTTACAAAACTCAAGGAGGACTTGGGACATGGTTTAGTTGGAATAGGATGTTCTGCTCATATCATTCACAACACTATTCAGACAGCTGCTGATGCTCTTCCTATTGATATTGAAGGCATCGTTTCAAAAATATATTCTCATTTCTATATATACACAGTAAGAGTTGAAAAACTTAAAGAATTTTGTGAATTTGTTAATCAAGAATACAAGCAAATATTAGGATATAGCAAAACCAGATGGCTTGCTCTACTCCCTGCGGTTGAACGTCTTCTGACAATGTATGCCCCCTTAAAATCATTTTTTGAGTCACAAGAAAAATGCCCTTTTGTGATAAAATCATTTTTTGAAAATCCTTTATCTGAAGCATGGCTTTACTTTATCCACAGTCAAGCGTCCACTTTTCACATGACTATTGAAAAGATTGAAGGGGATACAATTACAATTTTCGAAGTAATGTCAGCATTAAATGATTTACAAAATAATATGGCCTCTAAGAGCGAAGACTGCTTTATTCCATTAGCTGTAACAACGATTCTTCAAAAATTGGTAAGAGAAGGCCTGGAATCAGAAGTTGCAAAATTTAAACAGTATGTTCATACATTCTACAAAACTGCCTTTGATTATTTATCTAAATGGATCAATCCACTTAAAAACTTAAAACAATTTACTTGGGTAACACTAAAGAGAATACCGTGCTGGGAGGAAGTAGCAGAAACTCTTAAGTTTATTCTCGAACTCATCCCTACCTTTACAATAGACGAGACTGCACTTTATGACGAATATGTGTTCGTTAAACAGTATGTGACCCCAGAAATGTTGGACAATTGGAATTCAAAGAAAACATCTCCTGGTGATTGTTGGGTCGAAATCATTTCGCACTTTCAAGCTAAAAATGTGCCATATTCTAATATCCTGAAAATGGTTGAATTTCTTCTTTGTTTACCAGGAACTAATGCTCCAACAGAAAGAGTATTTTCTGCTATGAACTTGATTTGGACAAGTGAAAAAACTCAACTGTCTGTGAAAACTTTGAAAGCAGTGTTAATAAACAAATTTAATTTCGATTATACGTGTTCCGAATTTTACAGAATGTTGCTTGGTGAAATTGATATTCTGAAAAAAATACATTCATCTGAAAAATATTTGTGATACTTCCATTGCCCTTAATAAGCGATATATATATATATATATATATATATATATATATATATATATATATATATATATATATATATATATATATATATATATATATATATATATATATATATATATATATATATATATATATATCTTGGCAAATCTACCTATTTTTGTTCCATAAAATATAGGTAACCTTACAGCTATTAAATTTCACTTTTGAAAAATGTGAGTTTTATATGTTATAAAAATGAAAAATTGTGGATGGATTTTAATTATTTTTCCAGTGTATACACTCGAGTATGTTAGCTTTAAACTTGGCAAAGTAAATTTTTGATCCAAACAGTATTAGTGGCAAATCACGGGGCCTAAACTGGTCCGATTCACCCCTCAGTAAAAATTGATGAAGGGTGAAATGGACCACTCATTATTTTTGTTTTACGTATTATTATTGATATTTTATTATGTATAATTAATTTAAATATATTAAATAGTTACTTATATAGTAAATTAAAATAAAAAAATGAAACATATAAAATATAAATTCAAAAAGTGTCAAAATTTTTTAGCGGAGAGGGGTGAATCGGACCACCTTATTTTTATTCTTATTTTATGTATCATTATTGACATTTTATTACTTATTACAATTTTAATATGATAAATAATTATTATATTAAGTAAAAATTAAAATATAAATTGAATTTATACAAAGAGATTTAAACAGATGGTCCGATTCACCCCTCAATGGTGGTCGATTCACCCCTCCAAAGTCAGGCTGAATGAGCTTTATTAAAACTTTAATTATTAGAATTGCATTATTTTTTTTATGTGCTTATTACACTATAGCCTTGAATTTCAGAAAAAAAAAAATTCCAAAAAGTGCATTAGGGGAAAGTCGGGAGACGAAGTTATACCTAAAGTGGGCCAAGTCACCCCGCCCTACGCTACTCTAAAAAAAAATAATAATGAAGCATGAAAAAAACAAAAATGATTTAAGTCTTTTGGAAAAAAGCTAGTGCCTCTCTAAGTTTAAAATTTTCTTATAGGCTTTCTTTTAAAAAAAATTAGTGGGACTCGTGCTCATTTTAGGGCCATCCTAGTTCAGGTTATGATAAGATTTGTAAATTCTACATAGATTTTCTCTGTGTATACCTAACAAAACTTATCATAACACAGACTAGAAAACCTGAAAATGAACCTAACCTGGATGAATGAAACTGAAGTCTATGGGGTTTTAACAACTTTGAGAGGCTGTAACTTTTTTTCCTAAAGAGACTGCCACATTTGTTTTTATTCTTCATTATTTTTTTAGAGTATATCCTGTGATTTTTATAAAAATCGGGGGTGAAGCCCCTCTGCACTATTATTACCCAATTATGATATATTTATAATGAACGTTATTTGGTGTTTTCATATATTATTTTAGTAATAGTAGAGTTTAAACAGATTTTAAAAAAATCAGTATTTTTTATAAATTAATTGATGTTTTGATATTCTTATAAGCAATTCTGACAAATGTTGTTAATAAAAAATTACCAAATTTATGATATATTTGTAAGAAACATTATTCGTTAATTTCATATGGTATACAGTATATATAATTTCTTTTAACCTTCCAAATATCAGTAAGATTATGATAAGTTTGGTTAAGTAGACACAGATTTACTGTGTATAATTAATAAAACTTATCATAACCTAAACTAATGGGCCCTAAAATGAATGAAAACCAAAAAAATTTTGGTACATTATTTAAATTTATATATGAGAGAGGTTTGGCACCATTGTTTCAGTACTTTTGGTAATAGTCTAGCTGAGGTGAATAAATATTATGTAACTATTGTATTAAAATGATTAACTTTTAATTTACAAAAATAGTATCAAAATGTTCTTTGAAGTTTTATTTAGCGATTAACCCACATTTTAAATGTAGGCCTATATCTTCAATAAAAATATAAAAAATTACACTCCAAAAAAAAAAAAAAAGTCTGTTAATTTCAAAGTTTTTGTAGGGATAACATTATATATTTTTTCTGATTTTTTCTGATTATTTATATATCAATATAAATAATTTTTTTTTTTACGATTATCAATGATTGAATTTAATATATTAAATGTATTGATAATGAGGCTGCCATTTTGGAATTCAGAACTTATGAACATTGAGATGGACATCTATATTAATATTGATAAATATCAATATTAACATTGATATTGATAAAAATCTATTAATATTAGCTACTAAATGTCAATATTAATATACAGTAGATATCAATTTCAATATTCATAAGTACTGAATTCCAGGGTTGGTGATTTTTTTGATTTTTTTAAAAAAATCAAAAAAAATCAAAAAATCAATGATTTTTTTGATTTATTTGATTTATTTGATTTTTTTGATTTTTTCAGGCACAAATTGCCTTTTTAATTAATTATTATTTTGATAAAATTAGTAAATAATCCTAATTATTACCTAATTAATAAGTTTAGTAAGTATAATTATTATTTAGTTTAATTAAGTTTTTTAAATTATATATATATATATATACACTGTATAATATCTGAGTAATCTAATTTTATTTATTTATTTATTGAAAATAATTTGAAACTACATTGATGAATTTGCTTATTATATAGATCAAATATATCATTAATCAGGTGATAACTAGTAGCTAATCATTTCCAAAAATTTGAGAAAAAATCAAAAAAATCAATGATTTTTTGATTTCTTTGATTTTTTTAGGTACAAATTGCCTTTTTATTATTATTATTATGATAAAATTAGTAAATAATCCTAATTATTACCTAATTAATAGTAAGTTTAGTAAGTATAATTGTTATTTAGTTTAATTAAGTTATTTAAATTATATATACTGTATAATATCTGAGTAATCTAATTTTATTTATTTCTTTATTGAAAATGATTTGAAACTACATTGATGAATTTGCTTATTATATAGATGAAATATACTTATCATTAATCAGGTGATAACTAGTAATAATTATTAATTTAGAAAAAAAATTTGCCTAAAAAATCAAAAAAATCAAAAAAAAAAAATCAATGATTTTTTGATTTCTTTGAGTTTATTTTTTAGGCACAAATTGTCTTTTTATTATTATTTTGATAAAATTAGTAATAATCTAATTATTACCTAATTAATAATAAGTTTAGTAATATAATTATTTAGTTTAAATAAGTTATTTAAATTATATATATATATATATATATATATATATATATATATATATATATATATATATATATATATATATATATATATATATATATATATATATATATATATATATATATATATATATATCTGAGTAATCTAATTTTATTTATTTCTTTATTGAAAATGATTGGAAACTACATTGATGAATTTGCTTATTATATAGATGAAATATACTTATCATTAATCAGGTGATAACTAGTAATAATTATTAATTTAGAAAAAAAAATTTGCCTAAAAAAATCATGATTTTTTTCATAAAAATCAATTGATTTAATCAACTGATTAAATCAATTTGATTTAATCAATGCCAACCCTGCTGAATTCCAAAATGGCAACCTCATTATACAATAATAGAATAATTTTTTTAATGTTGAAAACTGATGGCTACTTAAAAGGTTTTATTCTCAATTTACACTTTTCTTAAATTAGAACATATATATTTCCTGTTTGCATTTCTTGACATCAACAAAATTCAAACTGGCTGGATTGCACTAAACTTTTACTAAACAATTATGAGGTGCTACCCAAATGTTTGGGGAATTTGACTGTAAACCAAAAGTTGTTTACTGTATCTCCTAGTTTTGACCATCTCCTTTAAAGCAGTTCTCTTGAGCATCTCTACAGCAATCCCAGCATTTTCTGCAAGATTCCATGCATCCTTGGAAGTTCTCCAATGGGAGTGTGTTGAAGACCTGTAATTCTGCCTGGATCTCCTCAATCATGTTAAAATGACTCCCTTTCATCTGCAATTTCACTTTTAAGAATGGGAAAAGGTCACAGGGGGGCAAAGTCAGACGAATAGGGTGTGTGCGTAATCACATGTGTAAGCTGGTGCATTTTCAAGGTGGAGAAAAAAAAATTGTTCTTTGGCTTATCTAGAGGTTTGTACCAAAAGCCTTCCCTCACCATAAAACTTGTCATTGACAGTTTGACCAGGAGGTAAGAATTCCTTGCGGACAATTCTTTTAATATCAAAAAAATGATCAACATAGACTTGAGATTGCTACAAACTTCACAAGCTTTTTTCAGCTGCGGTGAATTTGGTGACTTCCAGTGAGACAACTGCTGGTTAGTCTCAGGATCATAACCATAAACCCTTGATTCATCACCATATATGTCTCATGATCAAAATGTGCAACAAAATGCATTGAACCATCCTATATGACTCTTACTATCTCACAAACATTGTGGATAGTTTTCCTAGGATCTGCAAGGAGAGCCTCGTGAACTCTTGCTATGGTTTTCAGTATTGTTTTTGTTGGTCTTCCAGAACACTCATTGTCATTGACAGCAGTTTGTCCATCCTTGAGGTGTATGTACCATAATTAGGTTTGGCTTTTGCTCATGTCATTAACTCCAAAGGCTTCCTGTAGCATACAGTGGATTTCTGCATCAGTTTTTTTTATATTTAAACAAAATTTATTGCCTTCTTTTCTTGTTAAAATGTCATATCATTTGAAAAAAAATGTCAGATCAATTAAACCTACCATTACAAAATCTCACAAAGCAAAAACATGTGCCCTTTCAGCTAAGTGGCTGTTGATACATTGATTCACAAAGCATATTGCTTGCCATGTCTAGTGGCAGAAGGGCATACAACATCTTGTTCATGCAAGGTATTCAAATTCCCAAAATTTTTGAGTAGCTCATATATATATATATATATATATATATATTAGTGATGGGACGATTAATCGTCATCGTCATCGGCAAAAATCGGCATATTTTTTTCCAATCGTCATCGTCATTTGCCGATTTCTTGCCAATTAATTGAATAAATATTAATAATTTTGTATATTAAAAACAAAAATAAATATATATATATATATATATATATATATATATATATATATATATATATATATATATATATATATATATATATATATATATATATATATATATATATATATATATATATCTATATATATATATATATATATATATATATATATATATAACTTATATATATATATATATATATATATATATATATATATATATATATATATATAAAAATATATATATATATATATATATATATATATATATATATATATATATATATATATATATATATATATATATATATATATATATATATATATATATATATATATATATCCATTTGATTATGGTATGTATGACATTTCAGTGCTAATGTTTTGCCTTTCTGTTCTGCGTTCATTACACACTCATCCTCCAGATAACATCTTTGAGACACCATCTTTTATCCACATATCGCCACATACTTATATCCCTACCCTCTTCACAGACAACATCTTACACAGACATCCTATCTCTTATATCCCTATGTGTGGGGAGAAAAATTGCCCACAGATCGTATGTCCTGCGTGTCGTAGAAGGCAACTAAGTGATGGTGGTAGTTGGTTGGCTGCCCACTACCACATCTTTTGCCAGGAATGCTAAAGCATAGCTCTGAAAGGTCGTGATCGCCGCGCGGCGTTCTATCTTTGGCGAATGTTTGAATCATTATGGATACATGGAATGTCAGAGGAATAAATGTTGAAGAGAGAAGAGAGGTGATGAATGCATTTAGAAATGGCAAATTTGATTTGCTAGCTGTGAATGAAACAAGATGGAAGGAAACGGTGAAAATGAGTGGTGTGGTGTGAAATGTGTTTGTGTTGGTGTTTAAAGGAATGAGAGGGGGATAGAAAGATTTGCAATTCTGATGAGCGACTTGTGGTAGAGAGCTATGGTAGATTTTGTGTGTGTGAGTGCTAGAATTCTAAAAGTTAAATTTAAGTTTGAATAGGTAAAAGTATGTGGTTGCGACATATGGTCCATCTGAGGAGGATTGTTGAAGTGCGATTTTCTGGGATAATCTAAACGTGTTTTGGATGGGGTGGTAGAGATTTAGTTCATTTACCACAAATCTGCCCCACCTAAAGTTTTTTAGTTATCACCACCATTCACGGGGAAGAGCCCTATTCAAGGAGGGGGTGTGAGTACGCTCAAAGTTCACTCTCTAGCGCCAAATTACGCGAATGAGCACAGACACCCAGGCTTTAAAAAGTGAGGAGATTAAATACAGCAGGACATACAGAAGATGGATGAGAATTCCACAGAACAGAGGTGAGGCGGGAAAGAAGGAAGCATCACAGCGAACTAGCCTGGAGTTATAATATCAAAACAAATATCAACACAGATACAGCTCTCCTTGTGTGCTACGAGATCGTCGTAAAGGTGGTGGTAAGTGTTAAGTTCCCTCGAGCACTTGCCGTTGGGTGCCTATGGAATAGAGATAAAGCACCAACAGAACGGTTTATAAGCCTTTTGGCCTTTGACTCAAACCCTATCCAAAGCCGGGTGAAACCAGAGCCTCCCACCCCAGATATGAGAGCAGTACTCCATTCAGGGCGGATGAGACCTTGTATAGCTGAGCAACTGAGAAGAGGGAAAAAAGTCTCGCGGAGTCTAAACAGAACTCCCAGTTCCTTTGAGGCGCCCTAGCAACCGTTGTGAAAGGTTTTCAAGACATTTTTTGTTTATGTTAAGGCCAAGGATGTTTATATTGTCAACAGGAGGCAGAGCCGTCGAAAGAGATAGGAGAGAAAGTTAGAATACGTTTTAGAGGAGATTTAGAAGTTGGGTTTTAAGGTGGAATTTCACAAGGTTCAGGCGACCCCATCGGAAATTCTATCCAGATCAACGAGAATAGAATAGGAAAGATTAAGGAGAAGCAATTCTAGAAGTAAAGAGGGAAGCAGAACTGAAATGAGTTGAAGAATGAAAGATTCGAGTCATCGGTATATGAGTGGATAGAGTTAGATGTGCAGGTGAGAAGATCATTAATGAAAAGTAGAGAGTTGAGTGGGAGATAAGACAGAACCCTAGGAACACCACTATTAGGCAGAAAAGAAGAAGTCGCCCCATCAACGACAGCCGATATTGAGCGAGAATGAAAGCTAGACATAATTAAGCAAATAGAAGGAAACCCAAAGGAGGAGTTTGAGAGCAGTGACGAGTGCCATACCCGGTCAAATTCTTTGGATATGTCAAACGCCACCACGCAAAAGTCTCTATAGTGGTTCCTAAGAGCTGAAAACCATAAATCAGTTAGATAGGAAAGTATATCGCCAGAAGAACCTCTAGCGCTGAAAGCCAGTACTGGCTATCGGAAAGAAAAGAATGAGTTTCCAGATAATCTAAGAAATTGAGTTGAGACGGGTTTCCAAGATGTAAGAAGTGAAAGAGGCTATAAGCTAGCGATAGTTAGAAGGATCAGAGCGGCTTCCCTTTTTTCGGAATAGGTTGGACAATGGACATGTGTGAGCTTCTGACACTGAGGAAAGTGCTAGTGAGGTCATAGGAGTATAGTTGAGCGAGGGGCAGAAGAGGGATGGCACGGAAGCACACTCCCTCAAAGCAGGGAGGAATGCCATCTGGGCCACCCGTCTTCTTATCCTTCATAGAGATTTCAGGGGGCTATGCACCCGATCAAATGTAATCACAGGCAAGACATAGGACACTTGAGAGGAGAAGGAGGAGGGAAGAGAAATGTGAGCTTATAGTCTAGGGTTGAGTTCGTGGAAAATAGGAGGCGAGAAGAGATTGGCTTTGGTTGGAGGTAACAACTTAGAACCACCATCAGAGGAAAAGGGAGATTTACAGAAGTTGCTAGAGATGTTTTCGGCAAGAGGCCTAGAAGGATTTTCCAGTGGGAGACCAAGGAGATTAGCTCACTTTCGTTTGATGAAAGCCCGTTTTGCTCGTCGAAGAGTATCTCCTGCAACGATTTCTGAATGAAAATTAGCGAGTGATTGGAGAACGAGAAATTTTCCACCCCCGATGCGCACTGTCTAGCCTGAATGGCCAGAGAACAAGCACGTTCGAACCATGGATTATGAGGAGAGAAAGATTAAGTTGAAGAAGGAATGAACATGCTCATCAACGATTACAGCTCCATCCTTATCTTTTAAATATTTATACATCCATCATTATTCTTAAGAGGTAGCCAATTTGATATCATCTGCAAACTTGAAACCTTACATTTAAGTCCCTAATTCTAAATATTTTATACATATATGAAGAACAACCACTGACCTAAAAAGCGTTACGGACCACAAACATGTCTCCTCATTTCCATTAATAATGCTTTTCATATTCATTAATTATTATTATTATTATTATTATTATTATTATTATTATTATTATTATTATTATTATTATTTTGTAATAAATATTATTATTATTATTATTATTATTATTATGTTATTATTATTATTATTATTATTGTATTATTATTATTATTATTATTATTATTATTAAAATTAAGAGACTTAAGAATCAAAATTTTGATCGCTTAAATAATTTGGTTGAACTGACCCCCTGTCTACAGCCTTGTATATATATATATATACAGTGGCGTATCCAGAAATTTTTTTCGGGGGGGGCCAAAAATAAATTCTTTATACCACTATATATATATATATATATATATATATATACTATATATATATATATATATATATATATATATATATATATATATATATATATATATATATATATATATATATATATATACTTCTTCTTCTTCTTCTGGACAAAATATTAAATTCCTATGAAAAAATGGGAAAATTTGTATGAATTACTAAAATCATCTTACTTAAATTGTTAAATTTAATCGACGTAGTTGAGCAAGTCCGAGGAATAACATCTTCAATTTTATTTCAATATTTCGATGTAGAGGAAGGCAAGTCCAATAAGTCTTTCATCTCAATATTATTTCTCAAGTAGGTTTCAGAAGTCTTAATATTAGCTTCTTTCTACTGAAGCATTAAACACGGGTAAAATTGCCAGTATTTGCAACAAGATGTAAATATTTGGAAATTGTGACTGCGAACAAGTCCATCTATTGCGGTTTTTGGGCGACCTGTGCTGTGATGTTCAACTTCCATAAATCCCATTCTGCTTTACTAAATCTTCATTTGGGCTTCGGGATCTTCCTTGTAAAATGTTATACAATCTTTTATCTTCTCATATGGCACATTACACCCGTTCGGTATGACAAATTGCAAGGAAAATTTAAAAACCTCTCTCTTAATGCTTATATTAAATCATCCAAAAATGGTATAAAAATGGATGTGCGATAATAAGTCTGTGGGTCGGAAGTAGGAATGTTGGGTCTGTATTTTTGGAATTTGTTAATTCTTAGTACAGCAATTTCAATACTCAGTTCAGATTCAGATGCGCTTACACATTCTTCAAAAATCAGCTGAAGTGAATGTTGCATGTTTTCAGTGGTTTCAAAGTTTAGATTTTAACTAATGGACCTCGAGATTTTGTTATCGACAGCGACGAATTATAAAATTAATTTAACTTCTGCACACTTTATATTATTAACGGATATGATGCCTAGAAAATTTTTAGTGTCTAGAAAATTTCGGGGGGGCCATATCCCCCCCCCCCTAAATACGCCACTGTATATATATATATATATATATATATATATATATATATATATATATATATATATATATATATATATATATATTAATACAACCAATAGAAATATATATATACTCTCTATATATATATAGAGAGAGAGAGGGAGAAGGAGAGAGTGAGAGAGGTTATCGTCATCGTCATCGTCATCGGCATCGTCATCGTCAAAATTTACTATAATCGTCATCGTCATCGTCATCGGCAAAAATTTCATAATCGTCCCATCACTAATATATATATATATATATATATATATATATATATATATATATATATATATATATATATATATATATATATATATATATACATATATATATATATATACCGTATATATATATATATATATATATATATATATATATATATATATATATATATATATATATATATATATATATATATATATATATATATATATATATATATATATATATATATATATATATAACTTTCCATCACTAATATATATATATATATATATATATATATATATATATATATTAGGAAAAGGTTAATTTGTTGTATGAATTTCGAGACTACTATTTTCAAAATCATGGTCCAGAGAAAGCATGTGAGAAAGAAGAAGCCATAAAAAGGAAAATGCTAGAAGTTGTGAAAGCAATAGAGGATGTCAAAGGTATCGTTTCCTAAATGTGCATGTACATAAGATAAATTCAGAAACTTTGAAGTTAGTTTTATCTTATTTTTCATTTTTAAATATTTCATAATTAATTTTTTTTTTTTTACAGTTGACACCACCACTCATGGGCAGAGCCCTATTCAAGTAGGGGGTGTACACAACTTACCTCTGTGCAAGATGAAGCTAAACCTAAAGAGAGAATAGCTCACATTCTATATTAATGCCTATATTACCTCTACCTTAATTGGAGATGTAAGAAAGATGTCTCTAACTTCAATTAAGATTGATACATCCTTTATATATTGCTTTTAGATGCCAAAAAAATGTAACCAGTTATTTTCTTAAACTTTTTCTTGCAATTATCCTGTCTACATTTTTAAAATTTCCTTATATTTATTTATTAATAAACTTACAGGAGTCTGAAAACTAAATATTTTATGAATAGTAAACTAAAGCTTCTCATTCAGTTGGTTGTTCCTCATTGTTACTTGCCATGTTCAAATTATATTCTATAAAAGCAAAGCAATTACATCATAATTTCATTTTCATATATTTTATTTTTGAATGCTTTTGATTTTTTTTAACTTTCAATCTTGAAATATATATATATATATATATATATATATATATATATATATATATATATATATATATATATATATATATATATATACTAACTCTTTTTTTATTTTTATATATATATATATATATATATATATGCTGCTATATGCTATATATATATACATATATATATAATATATATATATATATATAAATATATATAGTACTGTTACCTAAATGTAACCCACCTGTTTTGGTTACGTAAAAATAGCCCACTCTGTATCTCAGTATATATGAGGCGTAGAACCAAAAAATTTGGTGCACCTATTAATCCCATCGAGTATGAGTGAAAAAAAGGTGTTATAATTGTTCGAAGATGATTTTTTGAATTTTGGGAAATTTTTAAAAATTTTCAGAATTTTCACACAATTTAAAGGGACTTGGAGTGAATTTTTGGGACTTTTGCAGCCAATGCTGCATTAAGAACTCTGTAAATTATGTTAATATTTAATTAAATTATGTTAGTCCCATCTTTCATCTCATCCCACAGCAAATTTCATGAAATTTTATGCAACCCTTCAACACACACATACCTTCCAAAGTGAACCTCAAATATAGCCCACTTGTATGATAAAAATAGCCCACTTCCAAATTAATTGAAAATGTGCATGTATATGCGCTATAGCTCCTAACAACATGCTGTATGGTTCTTTTTTCTAATCTTTTAGTGTGGGGTCTAAAAAAAAAAAAAAAAAAAATGTAATGTTAAAAAAACCAAAAAAAAAAAAAATATGAAAAAAAAACCCACATAAAAAGTAGCTAGGAATGTACATGAGCCTCACGAACGTACATGAAAGTAGCTCAGTGATGACTTCATATGAAAAACACTCATGAAAGTAGCTGGAAACATGGAAAGTAGCTAGGAAAGTAGCTGGAAACATGGAAAGTAGCTCAGGAAAGTAGTAGTTGAGTGATGACGTCATACGGAAAATGCTCAGGAAGGTACATGAGCACTCAGGAACGTACATGAAAACAGCTAGAAGCATTGAAAGTAGCTTGGAAAGTAGCTGGAAACATGGAAAGTAGCTCAGGAAAGTAGTTGAGTGATGACATCATACTGAAAACGCTCAGGAAAATACATGAGCACTCAAGAATGTACATGAAAACAGCTAAAAGCATTGAAAGTAGCTTGGAAAGTAGCTGGAAACATGGAAAGTAGTTCAGGAAAGTAGTAGCTGAGTGATGACGTCATACGGAAAATGCTCAGGAAGGTTGAGCACTCTGGAACATTCAGGAAAACAGCTAGAAGCATTGAAAGTAGCTAACCGGAAAGTAGCTAGAAGCATTAGTAGTTTGGAGAAAGTAGCTGAAAGTAGCTGAGTGATGACATCATACAGAAAACGCTCAGGAAAGTAGCTGAGTGATGACATCATACAGAAAACGCTCAGGAAAGTACATGAAAACAGCTAGAAGCATTGAAAGTAGCTGGAAACATGGAAAGTAGCTAAGTGATGACATCATATGAAAAACGCTCAGGAAAGTACATGAAAGTAGGAAAGCTTGGAAAGTAGCTGAGTGATGATGTCATAGTATTGAAGGATAGAACATAGGGTGGTAGGGGTGGCAGTGGGTTAAAAAATCTCATGAAAGTACATGAGCACTCAGGAACATACATGAAAGTAGCTCAGGAAAGTAGCTGAGCCTCACAAACGTACATGAGGGATGACATCATAGTCTAAAAGGCAATGACATCATACGAAAAACAGCTCAGGAATATACGTGAAATATGGAAAGTAGCTGGAAAGTACCTCAGGAAAGTAGGCCAGCATTGGAAAGTACCCACGAACGCAGATGGGGTGCTAGAAAGTAAAAGAAACAAAAGTCTGCATACAATTAACCAGCTCCAACAACATACATAATTCATTTATTTTAAGGTAATTAAAATTTTGATTTTCTTATTTTAAATTTGATGTTTTTTTTTTTATTTTTTTTCTTTATTTTCATTTATATTTAATTAAAATAACGTGTAACATAGTTCTAATAACTAATAACAGCATATTGCCACTCTAGAGAGGGTTTTTGGGGATGGGTATTTTGTCCTTTCCTGAAGTGGGCTACATTGCAAACGGCTTGAGTTATTTTTATTTTTTTTGGGTCTAAATAATTACAAAAGTTTTAAAGCCAAATAAATTTTTTTTACTGGGTTATATAGCCTAGGCCTAGCCGTTATAAGAAATGATTATAAAAGTAAGATATGTAAAATAATTTAATAGTTATAGCCGAAAAAAATATGAAAAATGGGTTATTTTTATGTAACAGTATTATATATATATATATATATATATATATATATATATATATATATATATATATATATATATATATATCTATATATATAACCTGGACAATCAACATATAAATATATATATATATATAATATATATGTAGCTATATATATATATATATATATATCATGGGTGCTGTCAGGGAGGGGCAATAAATATAATAGGTGGCCTGCTTTCCTTACTTCCTTGCATACTATCTATATTTGCTCTTAATATCTTTTTGTATAATTAAGATTCAGTATGAAATTAACTGTTTTATTGCTTGAGGGGTTGTAGGGCTTGTCCCACCTATTACTATGGAACTTGCCTTCCCCCCCGTGAAATTTTTTCCTGTGGGTACCCCCTGACCATTATATTAAGAAATTATTGTAGAAATTATTGAAAATTATGCTACTTATATACCATCACAGAATTCTTCAAAATGTATTCTCTTTGACACTAAAAACTCCTCCATTGAAAATGTAATGATCTTTCTGATTCCTCTTCCTCTCACTCTTTCTGGCATTTTGCATAAAAAAAAAAAAAAAACTCTGACCTTCCATTTTAGCTTCCATTAATGCTGTACTCCTTGCTCAAAACTTTGCCACTTACTCCACTCTTGATGATTCTGGAGTTATTCCTGGTGGATTAATGATACATCTGTATGTTCATATATCCAATATTATCATTAACATTCTTGTGTATATTATATCATATCTCTTTCCATTCAACATATTTGTTATTCTAAGATATTGACTTATACATTTTCTTTTAAAACAGATCCCTCTGATATATTTTTTAATATTTTTTCCCTCATTTTACCAATTCTTACACATTTCTCTCAATATATATTTAATATTCATGTCACCACCAAACTTTAATTCTTGAAATGGTGATATTATTTCATCTTATTTATATGTTTTCAGATTAATTAAATTAGAAACTAATTAGTATTATCTAAACTTGACATTTATTAAGTGAATTCTAAATCAATATTAATTATTTATATATTCTTTACAAAGACACGATTCCACCATCCAGTAAAGGAGAATTTTTTTACCTGAAAGGACGTGCACTTAATATTGGATCAGAATATAATAAAGAAGCAGAAGAACATTTGGGAAAGGCTACAAAATTCAACCTTCCACCAGCATGGAATGAATTAGGGGAATGTTTATATAAAAAAGGAGAGCTTTTAGGTGCTAGAACTTGTTTTCAAAAAGCTTTGAACATTGTAAGTTCCCGTTATATATATATATATATATATATATATATATATATATATATATATATATTATTATATATCACATATATATATATATTATATATATATATATTATATATATATATATATATATATATAATAATATATATATATATATTATATATAATATTAGAGTGGTTCAGAAGTACTAAATGTAAAAATTCACTTCCGAAAATTATTTATGCGCATTAATATTATTGTTCCTTTTGATGAAAAAACATTTAATGCAAAATTTCACACGAATCAGATAATATTTAGAACTCCATCAATGGGGTTGAAGTTTTAGTACACTTAGGTGTCCTTTGCGCACCCTAGATATATAATATATATATATATATATATATATTATAGTATAGTATAAGAAAGTATAACATTTATAGATATATTATAATATATATTATATAAATATATAATACATATATATATATATATATATATATATATATATATATATATATATATATATATATATACTGATTCTAGTTCCTCTTTTCAGTAAATCACAATCATGTCTGAAACACGCACTAAAACTGCTATTCACCTCATCGGCAATCCATTAGAAGATTTTGGTGTAAGAATGCTACCAACCAGTCTAGAGGTCCTAAAAGTTTTTTTTAATTATCGCAAGAAGGAAAATATGTCTCAGAAAGATGCTTTGAAAACTGTCGTGCAGAAACTTTGTGATATTTGGAAAAGAGCTGGGATTCCAGTTAGATTGGAGAGAGATATTATCAGGAAGATGAATTCATTACTGGAAAATTACACAAAAGTATGCGTTAATAAGAAACGTGGAGGTTCTGCCCAGAATGTCAGAGAGGTTGCTTTTGTGGAGTCAATCAATGTTCTCTTTGATATCGCACGTCATGATGCTTTAGATTTGATAAAAATTGAAGAGGATAAATTGTTTTTGATCGAACAAAGGTCGGAACGAATGTGCGCTATGGGCGGTGTAGACAAAAATTTAGTTATGAAGGAACAAAGAAAAGCATCGAGAGCCTCGAAAGAAGATGAACGATTTCATAGAGAAGAAATAAGGAAACGTAAGGCGACAGCGGCAGCACTACTATCAAGTTCTTCGGATGAAGAAGAACACAATCCAATTGATGACTCCAATAATGATCCTGAAATTCGTTTTAATGTTACAAATACATCGAGTCCATCAACGTCAAAAGGTACGGAGAAGCGCGCAAAAACGAGCTTATCGCATGTAATTAGTGAAAATCTTGCCTCAGCCTTGGATCGGACTAACATTAGCAACAGGAAAGCTGCATATGTTCTGTCTGCGGTCGCACAAACTTACGATATCTCTGAAGCAGAAAAGCTCCCTCTTTCCGTGAGCAGCATTCGAAGAGCGAGGGAGCAGTATCGTTACCAACATGCCTCAAACACGAAAGACGCATTCTCGTGTGAGGGTCCTTTAGTTATTCATTTTGATGGAAAACTACTTCCGAATATTTCTGGTGGGCCACTGAAGGAAGATCGAGTGGCAATTTTAGTCTCAGGTGACAAGATAGAAAAACTTCTAGGAGTTCCGAAAGTTGACCAAGGAAGAGGAGAGAAAGTTGCAGAAGTAGTTTTGGAGGCAATTCATGAATGGAAACTTCTGGATCAAATCGTGGGAATGTCATTTGATACAACAGCCGCTAATACAGGGCGGAAGAATGGAGCTTGCGTTCTACTTGAACAAAAACTGCAGAAAGATTTGCTTTGGCTACCATGTAGACACCATATATTTGAAATTTTATGTGGGGATATTTTCAACGAATTATTTGGCGTAACGTCCGGCCCAAACGTAAAGATATTTGGTAGATTTAAGGATTTTTGGCCAAAGATTGATCAGAGCAAATACGAACCATGTAATGACAGCCGACTGCAAGGAGAGTTACATGAACTCATGGATGATGCAACAACCTTTGTAAGTTTTATGTTACAACGAAAATCAGAAAATATATTCAGAGAAGACTATCGAGAGTTACTGGAGCTCACTCTGATTTTCCTAGGAAAAGTTCCTCCACGTGGTATTAAATTTCGATGTCCCGGAGCTATTCACCATGCGCGGTGGATGTCCAAATTGCTATACGTTCTCAAGATTTATCTTTTTAGGAAACAGTTTAAGCTCACAAATTTTGAGAACAAATCCTGCCTTGAATTCGGTTTATTTGTTGTGCTGATATACGTGAAAGCCTGGATATCATGCCCGAATGCATGTGATGCTTCTATTAATGACCTCAATCTAATCCAAGTTCTTTCTAACTACAGTGCGACTTCTAATATTATTTCGAAAAAGGCAATTGCGGCAATAAGTCGTCATTTGTGGTACTTGGGACAAGAACTGGCTCCACTTGGTCTTTTCTCAGATTTAGTATCTGTAGAAACAAAGCGTCGAATGGCGGAGCGGTTGCAAGAACAATTAGAACATGTATCTCGAATAAGAGAAGGCAGATCGTTCAGATACACCGGGACAGATGATCTGACAAACAAAACACTCGACTGTTTTATCGGATCTGCTTCCCCTTTCTTTTTTGAAGTCATGAAGTTAGATACTTCGTTCTTGGTCGAAAATGTGGAATCGTGGAAGAATATTAAGTCTTTCGAGGAAGCAAGAAAGGCAGTAATGGCTTTTAAAGTTG
>JABUQX010068837.1:7500-30000 GCA_015478945.1 Trachelipus rathkii | reverse complement strand
TTATAGCATAACGAAAATATAAAAATGTAAAGAAAAATATTTTTAGCAAATTTTTGAAAAATGCAATTTTCAAAAAATTTTTTTTTGGGTAAAATGAGTAATTGGTGTGGGGTAAAATGGGTACTTGTAAATTATGGGACTTAGGATTGTACAGTAGTATTGATATTAATACTGAAAGGTAATATAGACTGTTATAGATATTATACAAAATTAATTTGGTCGAAAATAACATGTTGTACAACTATTAATGTTTTTTACCGTAAATGGATTTTTTTTTACAATTAAGAATTATTTTTTTCTTCATTTTTTTTAATCTAAAATCAAGTTATACCATATTTAATTTTTTTTTTTTTTTTTTTAAATTTAAACATTCATAAATGTTATGGCATAACAAAAATATAGAAAAATGTAAAAAAAATATTTTTAGTAAATTTTTGAAAAATGAGTGTCAAAAATTGAAATGGGGGAAAACGAGTAATTTGCCTTTGAATAAAAATAAGTAATTGAAAATTATAATAATTACAATTGTACAGTATTATTTATTTAATATTTCAAGTAATATGAAACATTAAAGAGATTTAAAAAAATAATTTTGGTATAAATAAACATGTGTAACTTATACCATTTATTATCCTTCTTGGAAAATTTTTTTTTTTATAAAAATATGAATTTTTTTTCAGTAATAAAAATAATAATAGTAATACTGGATAGGTAGGTAATAATAATAGAATAATAAAAAAAAAATTTGTATACAGTATGGTACCGTATGTACAGTAATAATACCTACGGTACCTAAAAGAATAAATAATAATACACTACAGTAAAATAATAGTAGTAATAATAAATACCTAATAATACCAGTTATAAAATAATAATAATAGGTGCGAATAAAAAAAACTTGGTATTATTAGGGCATTTTTTTTTAGTTATATGTGTCATTATTTAAATTTAAAAATTAAATACAAATATTGAATATATTTTTTTCTAAACAAAACTGCATTTGAAGTTCTAATCACTTAAATTATAAAGCAAATCCTTATATATAAAATTCTTCATTTTACCCCAAATACCATTTTACTCCAAAACCAACACCATTAATATTTTACGAACTAAAAGGATATGTGCAATTAATTTACATCAAAGCTCTTACTTTTAACTTTTTGTAATATGGTATAGTCAGATTTTAAATCCAACTGAAAAATTGGCCTAGATACAGTACCTTAGTATTATTTTTGGAAGTTTCTGAAAACAAAATTCTCACAGGGGGAAATTTTTTGAGTTTATATTTGTCACTATATTTTATTTAAATTATACCAAATATTAAAATAATATTTTTTCTAACAAAAAAAACTCAATTGAAGTTCCTAATCACTTCAATTATTAAAAAAAACTTATATGTTAAAAAATTACCCGTTATACCCCATGATACCCATTTTCCCCCATTTTTACGGTCATATATATATATATAATATAGTATATATATAAGTATATATATATATATATATATTATAAATATATATATATATATATATATATATTATATATATAATTTAATATAGTATATATATAATATACTATATATATATATATATATATATATATTATATTAATATATATATATATATATTTATATATATATATTAATAATGTAATAGTATATTAGGGATAGAATATGCCAGAGATGCTCTGAAATTGAATTTAAGACGGACATTCGTGGCTTGTTTTGGGGAATTCCTACTTAACTTTGTTCTTCTCTGTTGAAGCTAAACAGGAGCATCTGAAAAATGCGAAGGCTGCTTACATCAAAGCTGTAAGGTCTAGGTATTGAGCTATTTGTATCTTTGTATTATACATATTATTTATTATAATTATTATTTTTTATTAATTAATTTTCTTTCCTTAATTTAATTTTTTAATAATTAGGATTATTCACTAATTTTATAAAAATAAATTATTATTTATCATTATGTAAATGTTTTGTCATGAAAAAAAATTGGTTTCACATACATTTTTTTTTGTCATTTTTAGGAAGAAAGATTCAGCTAACTGTCCATTTACCTGAAGCTTCAATTCTTAGTTAAATTTTTCAAGTAAGTGACGTAAATTTTTCTCCACTTCGTTTGGTGATTAATACTAAAATTGTACTTCTAATTTTTTTGTTTGTATGTGTAATTACTAATTAATCGCGAAATGTACTTATAATTTTTCTCTTTGTAGCGGTAAAGCTTAAAAATGAACTATAGTTTTTCTCTCTTCGTAATGGTAATTAATACTGAAGTTGAACTTTTTTTTTCTGTTCGTATGGTAATTAATACCAGTATTGTATTTATAATTTTTTCTACCTATAGTAATTAATACAGAAATTGTATTTCATTTTCATGTTTTTTTTTGGAATTTGTTTATAGATAGAGTGGTAGAAGGGAATACGATGATGCTCTAAAGAGTTTTTGGCCGAGAGCGCACGAGCTAGAACCAACATTGGGACGACCCAGAGTAAAATTAGAGGAATGCAAGAAATTTCTCTCTCGCCTTTGTCATTTCATCGAGAGTCGAGGGCAACTCACACAAAGGAAATTGAACACGCTTATGAAGGTAATTAGAATATAATGCTGCAGTGAAGCATAGTACATATAAAAAAAAAATGTCAGATAATGTTGTAGTGAAACTAACCACATGTTAAAATATATTAGATAGATATTAGATACGGTATGAGAGGCTTTCTTTTCCACTTAGGTCATGTTCCTTTACTACTTAACTACTGTTTCCGGTGCATGATGTGCACCCCACCCCCAATCTATGGGGATCCTGGGAAGGATAAAGAAAGAGATAAAGATTAGATTGAGTATTTTTTAGGCTAGATATTAGACACGATATTTTATGCATTCTCTTTAGCTTTGTTTGTGAATATAATCAAAGTGTGAAAATCAAAGCTAACTCTGCCTGCCAATGCAGGTATATATTTAGTTAAAATATTACATTATTTAGTAGGTTACTGTGATTTATATAACTTGATTGTCGTTATCTGAATTGCTTTTAATTTTGTATATATATATTATATATATTATATATCATATATATATATATTATATAATATATATATATATATATATATATATATATATATATATATATATATTATATATATATATATATATATATAGATATATATATATCACGATATAAAAGATATATATATATATATATATATATACTACCTTTTAATGTGCTTTTCCCATATGCAGGGGGTAACACGGGGGGACCACAAGAAATCGAACATTTTAAGGCCGGCGTATCCAACCAGCGCCACCAACGTGTTCGCAGTCGAGTTTTATTCTTGCCCCAGGTAGATAAAACTCCAACTGAGTATTATGAAACCGCGTCTCTCGTATAGAGGGGGCGACCTCACCTCCTGCCGCCACGAGGCGTTATATATATATATATATATATATATTAATATATATTATATTATATAATATATATATATATATATATATATATATATATAATATATATATATATATATATATATATATATATATATTCAACTACCTCCTTTCCAAAAATTGTGGGAGAGGTGAGCAGCATACACCGGAAACAGCAAAGTCGTAGAAGAACATGATGTAAGTCGGAAAAGAAAGCACCCCCTTCCTATATATTCCCTTACATAGCATTAAGTGAGAACTCGTCGTAGTAAGAAAAAATCCGCCTTAAGTTTTCATGAGACTGCGACGGACTATCATTGTGGTTCGTCCCTTGGACCAGGAAGCCCTCAGCCATACCCTCTAACAAAATCCAGCCATTCACTCCTATTATGCAATTTTCTTCTTGCCTCTGCCAAACTCACAATCTTTTACTTGAGATATTAATTTACTGAATCAATCCACTTTTTCCTCAGTTTTCCAGCCGGTCGATTCCCAGCACACTTACAGCTATAATCCGCATAACCAATTGACTATCATTCATCCTTTCCATATGAACAAACCATCTTAATGCACTCTTGTTTATTCTCTCATTTACGCTTTCCTTCACACCACACAACTCCCTAATGCGTTCATTCCTCATTTTATGAATTCTCACACCTAACACGCCCCAAGATTATCCATCTGAACCCATTGTACCGTAGATCTATACGTCTAATTTCATACCATAGTTTGAATACTATACATTAAAACAGGTAACAATATACCCTGATGCAAAACCCGAGTGCACTCTTGACTTAGTCCCTTTACATTCACCAAGGATTTAAATGCACCAGCCACCTTCCTATCATTCACAACTTTCCTACTATACTCTGCTTCATCCGTTATATTTCATCCAATATTATGTTTCTAAATATTTAAACTCAGATACTTGTTTCAGCTGTTTCACCATCAACATAATTTCACACGAGGACTGTCCTCACTCACAACCATAACCTTACTTTATCTACAATTTACTTTCAAAACCCCTCCTTTTAACACGCGCCAAATCCCTGTACCACTCCTCTCAAACTCTCTCAGATTCGCACACAAAACCAAATCATCACGCATATAATAGGTAGGGCCCCCTCCACTCTCTTTCATTCTCCATCATTCTAACACCTGCCCCTGTCATTCCCAAATCTAATTCTTTCATATTCCCATCCATATACAAATTGAATAAGCGAGGAGATATAACACATCACTGCCTCACTCCGCTATTTAGCATTAAACCAATCACTTTTTCAACTCCATTTATTCTCACACAGCGTTTCACATCGTCATCCATACTTTTTATTCCATTCAGAAGCTTACCACCAACACCTATAATCACTAAACCTGACATAGAGGTCCCTATTAATCCTATCATACAAATGTTGCAAATCCATAAACCTAATTACAATTATTCTTCTTCTTCATTTTTTCTTCATTCATTTGTTTCGATGTAAAATTTGATCTCACACATCCTCTATCACTTCTAAACGCACCTTGTTTTCTTCACCAATCAGAACTCAGTCACTCGACAACATTGTTCGTACCAAAATATCAGCATATATCTTCCCTACAAAACTCAATAAACTAATTCCCCCATAATTCCTACAATTAACCTTATTCCCTTACCCTTATATAAGGATACTATACTGCTCTCCTCCATCCTGCAGAAACTATACCTCCACAAGCGCTTTTTTTACACAAACTTCACAAACCACTCAAGTCACATCTCGCCTCCCGCTTTTTATCATCTTCACCAGTATTTATCCTACCTGCAGATTTACCATTCTTCAACTTACCTCCTCCTACTAATGACCTCATCCCCAAAATACCTATTTCTTGTTGCAGCCTCAATCCCATAACGTTTGCTATCACCTCTTCATATTTCCAATGTATATACAGGATTTTTCCGAAGGTTCCCTCCACACTCTTCCTCACATTCATTTCACTTCGATTCGAAAGCACCATCCCTATTCATTATTCTATGTAGATTCCCTTCTCATTCTTAAGCTGTCGCGCTTAATTCCGGGAAAGTTTATTATTCCCTTGTAAGTCCCCATTCATCTTCCTGTCACCAAACTCTGTTTCCATTTACCTCTTTATTTTTCCTTTACGTATGCATCCTTTTAGTATCCTTTTTCTCTCTTACATAAATTTCAAACATCTTTCTTTTGAGACCTCACTATTGGCTTTTAGTACGTTTAACCACGCTTCTTTTTTACTTTTAACCGCTTGCATCACCTCTTCATTCCACCACTCACTGTTAACATTCTTACTACCTACTTCAATGCCACATACTTGTTTTGCAGTACTTTCAACCGCCTAACCTTCATTTGCTTCCAGGTTGTTCAGTTTCAACTTGTTCACATTCTACTGGATTTCTTCTGCAAGGCTTGGTATATACTACTTACCTTTGTTCACTAAACTTTCTCACTATTAATTCTACCCCACTTCCTTCCTTATCACCTTCCACTCCATCCAAGCCCCCACTAACTTAAATTTTACATGAAAACACATAATGACACGATAAACTCCCATTCAATAACCCATCACTGATTTAACATCCAATACATACTTCAACATTTTCTTCCTCACAAACACACTTTCAACCATACTATTCACTTCGACACCATCTCTACCTACACCAACTCTATTATACATGAATACTCTTGTGTTTAAAGAAAGTATTACTTACACACACCTCTTTCCTCACAGAAATCAATCACCTTCCTACCATTCTCTCCCTACACTACAAAGCCACCTATTATACCATCCCTTTTTTTGATCACCTTTCCAACCATTTAGGTCACCCAACACAATCAATCTTAAACTCCTACTCACCTCATCCAAAACATCATTCAGATTATCCCAGAAAATCACACTCACTTCAGCATTACCCTCAGATGGACTATAAATGTCACAATCACACATACTTTGACCTTTTCAAACTTAATTTTAACCATTAGAATTCTAGTTCTCACACAAACAAAATCTACTATAGCTCTGTACCACAGATCACTCATCAGAATTGCAACTCCTCTCTACCCCCCCTCATTCCTTTCCACACCATTACATACACATTTCACACACCACCATTCATTTCCACCGTTTCCTTCATCTTTGTTTCAGTCACAGCTAGCAAATTAAATTTGCCCTTTCTAAATACATCAATCACCTCTCTCCTCTCCTCTTCTCCTCGTCAACATCTATTCCTCTGACATTTCATGTACCCATACGATTTATACATTTTCACCGACAGATAGAAGGTCGCTACGGCGATCACGACCTTCTCCGAGGTGCGCATTAACATTCCTGACAAAAGACATGTGGTAGTGGGCAGTCAACAAAACTACCACTGTTCCTTTAGTCGCCTTCTATGACACGCAGAACATACGCTGTGGGCATTTCTTTCTCCCCCACACATAGGAATATAAGAGATAGGGATGCCTGTAAGATGTTGTCTAAAAGAAGGGTGTGGATAAAAGTTGGTGTCTGTAAGATGTTGTCTGGAGGATGTGTGGATATGAACGCAAAAGAGAACGGCAAACCATATATATATATATATATATATATATATAATATCTACCCGGGGGCGTGATAATAAATAGTACCTATACTATTCAATATTATATTATTATATATATATATTATATACATATATAAGTACATACATAAATAGACTACTACCAACGCGATAATATATATAATACTATATCTATAAAACAATAAGAATACATACGACCTCCATATCCCAAACATAATATAAATAAATAATTATAAAACATATATTAATGTATATAATATATTATATATTATATATATATATATATTATCTACCCGGGGGCGAGAATTAAAACTCGACTGCGAACCCATTGGTGGCGCTGGTTTGGATAGCCGGCTCTTAAAGTTCTATTTCCTCAGTCCCCGCTGTTACCCTTGAAAAGGGATAAAGGCACGTTAAAAGGTAGTAATATTATATATATATATATATAAAACCATAATAATCCTATAAATATATTATTATCATAAAATATAATATATATAATATATATACTATAATATATACTAATAGATATATATATATACTATATATTAAAATAGGGTATTAGGGATACCTGTCTTGGCCCATATGAAAAAGGAGGAACATCTCTTACTGGGGGTATGAAGCCAATCTTGGTACCCTTGAAGCTTATTTGGCGCTGAAGAAGTAAAGTTAATGAAAAATCAAGGTAATGTATATGTTTCCGTGCTGTGCTGTTATAAACTATAAGTGTTTATTTTCTATGTACTTTAACAAGGTTTATCCGGTTAGTTGTATTGAATTTAATTGTCAACTATCTTTTACCATTTTGGCGCAAAAATCAATTATTTGAGTGTTTGGTTACCATTCTAAGTTGAATTAATTTTCAACTCCTGTGGTCATTTTTTTATGTACATAAGTGGGAGATTCAGTGAAAACCTTTTATAGAGTTTAACAAATACATATTCAACGATGATGTCCACATTATAGAGGTGTACCGGAATTCCGGCCGGAATTTGACATTTTTTTCCGGTTCCGGGTTCCGGCCGGAACCGGAATTACTAATTTACTTCTGAGAAAAAAAATTTGGCTTTAAGAGATTTATTTTATATAACCCCATTAGCCCATCTTTAACAAAATATTAATAGTAACCTTGTGTAGTTATTCATACAGTGTATCACATACCTACAGTATTATTTTAAATAAAGTTTACTCAAATACCTCAAAATATAGGATTATAAGATATTTACATTAATATTCAAAATTTAATTGCCAAAAATTATTATATATATATATATATATATATATATATAATATTATATATATATATATATATATATATAATATTTATATATTATATATGATATATATATATAATATAATATATACATATATATATATATATATATACTATATATAATATATTTTAAAATATATTTTATATTATACACGAATATATATTTTATAAAGAATAATCATAGCAAAATTCAAATTTAGACTATAAAAAATAAATACATTCTATAAATACTTCCCTGTATATATATATATATATTAATATATATAATATATATATATATATAATATATATATATATATATATATATATATATAATATATATATAATATATATTATATATATATATATATATATTTATATATATAGTATATATATATATATATATAAATATATATATATACTAATATATATATATATAATTATATATATTAAATATATATATTATATATATATTTAATATATATATATAATAATATATATAATAATATATATATATATTATATATATATATATATTATATATATATATAATATATATATTATATATAAAATAATAATAATATATCTATATATATATATATATAAGTTCAACTTTCTTTAAACACTTTGAAAATATTGCTGAATATTGTGGTGAAGTAAAAAGAAAAAATTGTTCACCAGTATTGGGCGATATTTCTAAACGTTTTTCCCCAAATAGATTTCCTGCTTCAGAAAATGACAGGAATTTTCTCTGAATATATGGGAGACTGGAAGGAGAGTAATTTTTGGGCTAGCTGCTATGTTTGGGGAATTTAGCTTTGTTCACTTTCCGACCATTAAGGAATTCCTCTTTCCCAGATTAGAAATTGATTTTTATGTTAATAAAAAAATTTCCAAATTTCCTTTAAGAATTTCACCTTTTTGAAGAGCCACTGATTTTTTTCTTTTTATTCTTTTTACACATAACTGTGTTAAATAAATTTACTTTCTTCCAAACTTATAAAAAACTAAGTAACTTTGCAGTTATTTCTTTTCTTAATGTTCCTGAGGATTTTGAGTACTTGGCAAATCTAAGTTTCATTGTAGATAATGCGTTTCTGAAAAATACTCATCGCCTGAACGTTCTTCTGTTTTACTGCTACTACTATTATCACTTTTTCTACCTGCCAATTATTTGCAATATTCCTTCAAGAATCCATCCTGCAATCAATTCTCCTTTTTCATTTCGTACGAAGCCACATAGTATCTTTGGGCTCACTACAGTTAGTTAAAGAACAATTTCTACGGGTTGCAAGGCAGATTTCCTTTCTCTTCCTTTTTATTCATAAATCAAAACTCTAATGCTTCTTCAGCTCTTTTTTTTATTCTCTGTCTCCGCTCATCCTCAGAGTTTGAAGAGATATGCTGGAGAGCTCAAATTTGTAGAATAATTGATGATATAATTAATTTGCCTTATAGTTTCCGACCATGAGAAATGGTTTCAAAACTCTTAGAATTTTTTCAAGTATTTGCCATTTATTAGCAGTCAAAGCTTAAATGATTAATTGTCTTGTTCTATAATATAACACTTGCATATGTCTTTTCAAACATTCAAATTCTTTCTAGAACTTCAATAAAACTTTTTACAAGAATGGAAATCTTAATTGGCATAAGTGGGCTTGTAAGATGTGGATATAGTCTCTTTGTATTCTTTTAAGTTCTATTACAGCTTAAAAAGCTGGAATGCATTGAAGATGTGTAAAAATACTTCCTAACTTCTTTATTAAATCACCACTGTTCTTTGGGAAAATAAGGCATCTTTAATAAATTGAAGAAGTTATGAATCAAAACAAGAAAGTTGGTATCCTGCTAAATCAGTTCAAGTTTCATGTTATATGCTCCATCTCCGAAGGATCAAATGGAATATGTTAGGAGGAATTTCCCAATTATTCATCGTAATTTCAAAACTCATAGGGATTTTAATTCCAGAATGAGAACCTGGGAAATATTTGCAATGGAGTACACAGTCCATTTTTTCGAACTCGCTGGTAAGCCAGAGTGCAGTTAAATAAATAAATGAGGAGTTTGAATTATTTAGCTCTCTATATATCTGTAGTAAATTATATCTGATCAGCCTTAGATAACTTCTTGAATACTGCTGATCTTAATTTCCTGTATGAAGTTGGTAACATTTTCTCTACAAAATATTTTATACTATGAATAAAATATTTTGGTTGAAGATGGGTAATAAGTTCTATGAATCCCTTCTCTTCTGTGACTGTGAACTGGTTATTCATTGCAATAAAAATTCATTATTTTCTGTGATTTGGTGTCAATGATATGACAAATCTTTTTTGGGGTGAAACTCTCCTCAAATCTCACTTATTTTACGGCTTGGATCTATTGCTCTTTTTGTGGTTTCCCCTGTTCAAGAAAATACAAGACTCTCCCTTTTACTATTAAATTTTTTGGACTTGGCGTTGTCCTAAATATAAGATTTTATGTTGAAAGTTATATAAAATATTTTTTTTTCACATTTCTTTATAGTTAAAGGAAAGTTCATAAGAAATTCCGGTTCCGGCCGGAATTTTTTTTGTGATTCCGGCTAATTCCGGTTCCGGCCGGAACTGAAAATTTCAGTTCCGGTACACCCCTACAGGCACATTACTTAAGAAAAGTTCTGCTTTTCTACGAACTAAAATCTGAAAATATAAAGTCACATTAAGTGTATTTTCTCACCTATTGTAATTGAAATTTATTTAAATTAGCCTTTTTTTATTTACTGAATGTATTAAATTAATGTTATTCATATTAACGTAGTCGTAAATATAATTTCAGTCAGAGTTATTTTGCAGATCGTTTTGGGAAGAGTAGTTTGCACTGTTGTACCAGACTCTGGATTACCTTTTGCATTTTGTATGGTAGACAGGGACGGTACATGTCGAGCTGTCACCGTTTATAACTGGGCAAGTAATTGCGGTGTAAAAATTGGCGACGGCGTAGCGATTGTAGCTCCCATTCTTAAGAGACATAAACTTCAAGGTGAAAAGGTACGTTTCAATTCAATCTTACATAGGTATATTTTCCATTTGTATCTTTTAGTCAAGGTGTTTTTGTTTAAATTTTTTTTTTTTTTTTTTTTTTTTTTTTTAAAAAAAAAAAATTTTAATAAAAACTAATATGAAGTGCACTTTAAATTAAAGTATATAATTTTTTTACCTAATGTTCATAAATTACCACCAGAGCCATTGGGCAGTGGCTATTCTGGGCTGATTACTAGATTAATTAATTAAACGAAAAGGAGTTTCAAATGTGGTAGCAACTTAAATGTGTGAAATTTGAAGTTCGTGGCAGTAAAGGAAAAGAACAGAGCTATTAAATGTAGACAAATCGACAAGGATATAAGAGAATCGCTTTAGAACTGGTATTGAAGTGAGACCCCGGAGAGAGACGATGTTTTACATTTAGCGAAGGAACTATGAGCAGATTGTGGGAATATTATAGAACCGACAAGTGGGGAGGGGGAACTTTGGACATGGGGTGTCTATGAGTGAGGCTGTGGTGACCTACACGAAGGTGTGTAAGGACTACCACTTGTTGGTGACTGCGGCGGTGGACAGAATGAAATTCATTAGTTTGAAGTTTCATGTCGTAGCTTTTGTGATCGTTTGACGAGCACTCATTTGAAGTACTGACAGAGCTAATGAATGTAATTAGACGATGGGATGAAGCCAGTATGTCAGTGGGGAAGGTGGTGGAACAACGCGGCGAGAAGAGGAAAGTTTAGTTTCTCAGCTGTTTCGTTGTCCGTGATGCCAACGTGAGATAGTATCCAAGAAAAGTTAACCGATTTTCTACGGTGTGGAGCATTTTCAAAAACCTTTGCACGGTGAGTACTATTTAGTTTCTGTGGTAAATGAAAATTATTTACTACATAAACAAAGAAACTGTGTGAATATTGCCTTTAAATAATAAATAATGATGAAAATACATAGATTTTTTCAGCATTTTCACCCTGTTTTTTATTTTTGTACGAACGTATGACTGTTGATCCTTATCTGTATGGATTCCTACTTATGCAGAAAGCGACTAAATAGCCAGACTTTATAAAGTTTAGACTTCCCATAATTGAAATGAGTTTTCCTTTCAGATTGATGAATTTTACTCGCTACGCGTCGCTCTTCCACTGATGTTGGTTATTAACAAGCGTCCAGTTACAGCTAATCAAATAAGTACTTCGAGAGTAGTTTCTTATAAAAAAGATTAATTTATTAACTTGTTAATTTATTTTGTATGATTTAATACTCTATATTACTTTTTAATTTTAAGAATTTTGTTACCTTATTGCACAAATTATGCATTAACGTTGTTAAAATGAAATATTCTTTTAACATTGGCTATTTATTTGGCATTCCATGTTCTCTTGACTGTGATTTTTAGGTGATAAGATTTTTGTGTTGCCAAACTTTTAAGTACCTTAAAAAAAAAAAAAGTTTCTAAGGAATATTTTGGCACCATTCTCACATGTGCGCGTTGACATAATTCTTATTTCATAAATCGAAAGATCTGATTACCAATAAGTTAAACCTGGCTCTCTAAATGCTATTATTATTATGTTCAGTGTTAAATTTAAGATTTTGGTTCCCTTCTATACAAGCGCTTAGGTCAATTAGTATATTGTTCCATCTATATGAGCGTTTGAAGCGCTTATATAGATCGAACAATGACCTATTTAACGCTTTGGCGAATCGTTTGAAGCACTCGTATAGAATGGACATTAAAAGCTATTTAACTAAAATTTAGGTGTAAAGCTTTTATACAAATTGGGTTTTTGAAATATATAAACTATTATTAAGTTGGTTTCATTTTTCCTATTCCATACATGAGCATATTAATTTTTTTTACATTTTTGGGAAAAGAAAGAAAATTAAACAAAGATTTATTTATCACTTTAAAATTAAATATAGAACTCTTAGGATTAACTATATAAAAATATAAATATGATTTATACTCGAAAACGAAGTAATCTGACATTCTATTTTTATATACAGACACAAATATAATAAGTCACCTTTCTCTAGGACTAGTTTAAAACTTTATTAAAAACTATTAGCAACAAGTATAATAAAAACTTAAACAAAATAAATTACAAAGCAGAATACAAAATAAATATGAGTTTCCTTCGCTATGATAATGCCTTTCAACAATTTGTAAAATTAAATAATTTTAAAAAATTGAATGTAAATAAAAAAAGGCTAAAATTCAGTTTAGTAATGGGGAAAGGCACTAAAATTTGAAACTACGTATTTAACAAAAAAAACAATAGGGGAAGGTAGGGTGGGGGTGGGTCATGCGCAAGACAAACAAAAGTAATTTTTTTTTAAAACGGTTAATGTTAGTTTACATTTAATAACCAGGTTTTGGAAACACTGAAAAGAACTACAAAAGATTGAAGCTCATTTTATGTAGTCTAGAGCTTAGAGCTCCTATCTTTATCACATTTTTATCTACAAATTTGTAAAATCATGGCTAGCAGCTTCGCAGTTTCTACAACAATTTTTTGCCAGTTAAATTCTAAAGGAGAAAGTTGGCAAATATAATTCTAATTAAAGTAATACATAATGAACACATCATTAACTACACCACCACATCACAACATCTTCAGCTCAGATTACATTATACAAACACATACCCTAATAAACTTAATAATAAGAAATAATTGATCGCAAATAAGCAAAACAAACAACAATACGTAGTCTCAGCCATGGACACACATCCTACCAACGTAAGAATGTTAGGTCGCCCACCACGAACGAATAATCATGAAAAATAGAAAACAATAACATATATACAGTCTCAATGAGATATACATGATAGGAGATACACAAACATGATGTCGATGCTGCAAGAAATCCCCAGCGGCACAGAACGACACAGAAACACAGTAAGGATTCTAAGTCAAAAGCTTCCACAACAGACCATCGCCTGGAGCGAACGAGAAATACGTCCTCCCAGCCAGGGAACCTACACCACCGAAAGGTGACAATAAATACAGGGGTGAATGGACGGCGAGTAACTGGTTGTGGCCCTCACCTGCACCAGGATGAACACCCCCCACATTGGACCGAGATGCCATAGTGAGTCCGTCGCGGTCCCGTTAAGCTCAAGGGTAGATTTTCCGACTGCGACGAGTTACCAACTAAAAGACAGTTAAAGAGCGTAAGATTGGCAGTATTCTTTTTTCGACTTGCGTCATACTTCTTATACTACTTCTCGTTCCCCGCTGCATGTTACCACCCAGTCTTTGGGGGGGGGGAGGCGGTGGGGGGGGGCGAGGGGAGCGGGGGCGACAACCAGCGAAATTTAGGCTCTCAAACATACCCCAAAAATCATAAAAAAAAATCAAAGGATATACTCTAAACCATAGGATAACAAGGGTGGAGGTGGGTGGGGGGGGTGGTGGTGGTGGATTTTATGATTATATATACATATATATATATATATATATATATAATATATATATATATATAATATATTATATATAATATATATATATATATAATATATATATATATATATATTATATATATATATATATATTATAGTATATATAGGCAACTGGTAATATACTTTGTTATATTACCAATTTGTGGTCTTTTGACCGTATGAATTGTGGGAAGTCTTCTGTGGTTTCTCTCGACATATCCAAGGGTTCGCTTGTATCTAAGCTCCCTTTATTTATGTTACCTCCCTCATTTTGCCAACTCATGCCTACCTTAATCTCTAATCTTCCATATTGGCAGTTGTCGATGAGGCGACTTCCTTCTCTGTCAATAGTATTATTACTTAGAGTTCTGTTTCATCTACTATCCTATATTTAAATTTCATCAACGACCTTCTCAGCTGCTCTTCTACCTCAATTCTTTTACATGCCAAGGACTAGACTCTTTATTCTTCCACCCATTTCAATCTTGCTTCCGCTTTTGTATCGACTTTACCTTCCCGATTCCATTCTGGCTAATCTGGATAGGATTTCCCAGTGGGCTTGTGAACTTTAATGATATTAAAAACTCATAATACTTCAAATCTCATTCTCAAAAGCATCACACAACTTTCGGGTTTCAATAATTCTACAGTTTCATCCTTTGACAACATAAACGTTCTTGGTCTTAACGTAAACAAACTATCTTCCAAACTTTATATCACAATAGTTGACAAGATAGATTCTTCCGCACATCTTTTCCAACTTTATAGCACCTTTATTCGTCCATGCATCTTCGGCCAAAGTGTATGGAGGAAAATATAGTTTGCATAATACGCAAATTTATTTTGGGGAGGACCATAGGTATTCATTGATTTTTTTAAATGTTAGTTACCGCAGTTTTTGTACCAGCTGACGATATTATTATAGTTTGAATCTTTGCAAGAATCAATGCAGTAAGAGTTAGATAGTTGACAAATTATTTTGAAGACGCATTTATCGGTTGTCCGTTTCGCCATCGTAAAAGAAACTATTTTGAACCAGAATTATAGAGAATTTTTGATAAGGTTTAAGGAGACCTACATAAGATCAACAACTCATTAGGATGGCATGTTCTAATTTGATTTTCTCAAATTAAAACAGGATGGAACGGAAAAGAAAATATTAAGTGCGTAGAGCATCTTTAAATGGTCCACAAATTCATAATTACTTAAAAGGTATAAAAGCTTTGTTCGTACTTTCATGGAGTACTGTTCAAGATGTTTCAAAACAATAAAAATATTAAAAAACACTCAGCAATAAAGAAGCTGGTTAATGATTATGGAAATCTAGTCGATAAACTAAGTTACCAAATTGAGATACAAAAGTAAAATTGTTTTAATGACTTCTAAATAATTGAATTGCATTTCAATAAACACTTTTAAATATTTTGTTTTGGCGCTGTACTGTAATGCGCCGAATTGTAGGCACCGTAATGTCAGTGAACCTCAGTTCCATTCATCTTCAAAACAGAGTCGTCCTTGGCCAAAAGATTTATTAAACTGTTCTCTTTTTCCAACTCTTTTTATCTCCACATAAACAACAAATTGTCTTGAAAGCCTCATATCACAATGGTTAGGGAGAACTCAAAAAACTGCATTTCTGTTCAGGTGAAATTTTTTTTTCTCTCTCTCTCACTGTTACTTAAAAGGTATTAAGAACCTTGTTCGTCATAAGGAGTACTGTTCGAATATGTAGAGATAGGGGTATGGCTCCAGTTTCATTATCTTTTGGATAAGATCGAGTTCAAGGCTAAAAAAAAAAAACTAAAACTTTTTATTTTTCAACTCACTTTGACTCTATACCTTTTCCATGAAGCGTTGGTGTTCTAGTTCTTTTTGCAAGGGTACTACAAAGGCAAGTGCTTGAGGGAACTGATCCCTCACATTCCATCACACGCGCCTTAACCTTAATAGGACAGCAACAATATCCAGAGGAAAAAAAGAAGAGCAGGTTAAGGTGTTCACATTTGATGGATGAGCCCAATAAAATGAGAAAGGACCACAAACTAATCTGGAGTAACAAGTCTGAGTCTCAACAAACAAATTACTTGGGTCATAGAGTAAGGATAAGCCTATTATACTATTACATTTAAATATGATCAAACACACTGCTTCTACCACATTATCCTTCTTCAAAAAAAATTTATCTACATTTTCCATTTTACCAGGTCGTCCAATTTGTCTTTGGGAAGCAAAATTTTTTATCTTCTTGGATTTTGATCATATTAAAGGCATTAGCCTGAGCAATATCACATATATCTTGTAGAGCCAATCTCCGCTCTTCTTCCTTCAATGATACATGGACAATTAAATCTCGAAGCAAATTCACCAATGTATAACACTGTTGAAAATAAAAGTATGTGCGAAAACACCAAACATGCCGTATGCAAATGTTTGTATGTAAGACAAGCAATGCCCCAACCGTGTTTGCAGTCGAATAGGAATGTACACATAAGTTTAAGCAGTATAGGAATTTTTCATATGACACTATCACTTTAAAAAAGCATCCTGTTCGTCAGAATAACCAATTATTGCCTTTGAATGAGCTTCATATTTTAAAAAGATCTAATAAACTCAGAATTGTATAATTATTATTGAAGTAGAATACCTTCTCAAAATTATTATCTGGTAAAATACATTAACCAATATGAAAAAGGAAAAACCTTTAGCGCCTTCCAAACTCAATCAAGATGGAATAGCCAATAGCTTCCAAAAAGTTTCAATTAATTGTCGTTTTCCAAATAAACTCAACAAACTTTCGTTTAAGTACTATTTTTATCAAAATTTTCGAGTTCCGAGTTTCATAGGTCCACCTCTTGCTGCTCTTTTAGCCTCAATTTCCCTCTGACGTTGAAGTTTTTTCTCTTCTCTCTGTTTTCGGGATTCATTCCAAGGTTCTGAATCAAAATCTTTTTCAGCTGAAAATAAAATAAAATAAATATAAACTGAAGTATTCCAAAGTTTCTGGCATTTGGCAATAATGTTCAAAATACTGAATACAAATTTTCGTACAGAAATTTAAAACATGGTTGCATATATGCCTCGCGTTAAATAAATACTTGTTCTAAAATTATTAATTTTATTCTTACAATGTAAAAGTTCAAATACATTTTAATTTCGACTAATGAACCACCTATCCACCCATCTCCCTCCCCTCGGCTCCCCACAGACTGGGGGTGGGGTGCGCAAACATGCACCGAAAACAATAGCTAAGTAAAACATGACCTAAGTAGACAAAGAAAGGACCTCCCCTCCCTCCCTCCTTTTCTCTCGACAGCTTCCCCTCATAACCTTAAGTGCGAGACCGTCGCAGCCAATCCCCCCTAGAGCTTTATCACCGGGACAATTTTCCAATCCAATTTAGGATAATTTTTAGGCTAAGCGCACTTTCACTAAAAAAAAAGTGCAATAACCTACTTGGCTCTCCTACTGATAAAATTTTCTGGCCTCTTGCCAAAAACATCTCTAATAACTTTTATAAATCTGCCTTTTCTCTTCTTATTGGCTCTGACAGATCTGTAGCTTAACTCTCCTACTGAAAAAGCTAATCTCTACAGCCTCATTTTTTCATCTAATTCTACCGCTGGGACGATTTCTGGCCATCCACCTCCTACTCCTTCTCCTCTCAGGTTTCCTACGTCTCTTCCGTGATTACTCATGATCGGGTGCAGGGATTCTGAGTTCTATGAAAACGTCAGGAAGGATAGTAGCCTGGATGACATTCCTCCCCGTGTTTCGAGGGAGTGTGCTTCTGAGCTGGAGCCTGTCCTCGTTCAACTTGACTCTCTATGCCTTATTACTAATGCATTTCCTCAATGCTGGAAGCAAGCATATGTCCAGCCAATCCCGAAAAAGGGTAGCCGCTCTGATCCTTCTAACTACTAATTCGCCCCCTATAAAGCCTCAAACTTGTATTCTATCTAAAGTCTTTGAAACTTTTTCTTAACTCTAATTTCCTGGATTCGACTGTTTTTAGGTAATCATGATGATCTCTTTCAGAATCATCAGTATGGCTTTTTCCGACGCTGTTCGAGTGTCAGTTCTTTGTTGTTGTAACTATTCTTTCCTATTCTAGATCCTGTATTGTGGTGATTGTTATTTGTCGTTGTTTTCTCCTTAGGGAGCTTGATGTTGTAAGTTTGTGTGGTGGCGTTTGCTTTCGCCATTATTTTTTTTTATGTTTCATTATATTAGCTTGTTTTCTAATTCGTTTTTTGAGTTTATTTGTTTGGTCTTGGTGTCGTCTTACTCTTGATTTACTCATGGTATAGCCTTTTGTGCCTTTGTCTCTGTTGGGTTTTTTTTTCGGTCTTCCTTCTCTTGCTTTACTCTTGTCAAAGAATTTCTCTCTGATTCGCTCTGTATCAGCACTCGTTGATGGAGAGACTTCTTCCTCATTTCCTGTTAATTTGTGGTGTTGCTCGCAGTTAGGGTTCTTGCTTTTATTACTCGTCAACGTTTATTCTTTACTTTTGCTATTTTTACTGTTCTGATTCTCTCAGCTGTTCCTCTAACTCTGTTCACTCTCACGTGCAGTAATATTCATTTAAAAATCTGTTCCCTATTCTCCAGGTTGCATCTCGTCTTCCAGCTTTCCGATTTTATTTTGCCGAACCTAAATGGGATTTCCCGGTGGGGCCACCATAACCTTGTTTATTTTTTCCCCAAACCTCTTTGAAGACTCGTGTCATGTCCCTTTCAAAAATACCCCTTAACTTTCCTATTTCCTTCGACGACTCTAAACGTCTCTCCTGTTGACAAATAAACATCCTTGTCTGAACATAGAGAAAAATTTTTCGAAACCTCATATTACAACGGTTGCTAAAGTGATCTCAAAGAAGCTGGGAGTTCTGTTCAGTTGCGCGATTTTTTCCCTTACTTCAGTTATATAAGGGCTTATTAGCCCTTGTTTGGAGTACGTTCTCATGCGTCAAGGGCTCCCAGCGGCCAACCTTCCTATTGGATAGAGTTGAGTCTAAAGCTAAGAGACTAATAAACTGTTCATTAATTTCAAACTCTCTTGACCCTCTATCTCTGCGACATTACGTTGGCGCACTATCTCTTTCCTATAGGTACTACAACGGCAGATGCTAGGAGAAGTTGGCGGCTCGCAATCCACCTCCATCGCGTCGCCCACGTAGTACAAGGGGTGCCTTGCTCTCGCATAAATTTTACGTGAGCATTGAAAACCCCAGACTCGTTCGTTGTGGGGCCTCCTTCTTTCCAGCCACTTCTGTTCTGTGGAACTCCTTGCCATCTTCTGTTTTTCAAACTGTATTTAATCTTCCTCTCTTTAAAGCCCACGTCTGAGCTCACCTGAGATATTTACGTTAGGCTTGGGTGGGTTTTCCTGTATTTTATTTTTTGCCTCCTCCTTGAAAAGGGCCCAGCCCGTGAAAAGTGGTAATCTGTATATAAAAAAAATCACAGGAAAGTCAGCATCATAATAGTGAATATTATCATAAAGAATCGAATAAAAAATTCAAAACTTAAACTAAATACTAACTAAAATTGTAAATAAAATGCCAAATTTCCAAATAACCCTAAATTTTAATAAGAAACTTTGAGAGCAAAGGTGTTAAAGAACGAGTAAAACCAGAATCTTAAAACTAATTCATTAGTAAGGAGTACTGACTAGGTTGTTCTTGTTGAGTTTGTGTACACGATTCACCACAGCTTCCAAAGGAGTGGCCATGATAAGTTTGAAAACTAACTGGGTATTTGACCAAAAAATAAGGGTGAATATACTAAAAGTAGTTTTTAAAAATTTATTTGGGGTAGTGAATAGAAAGTTTATAGATTAAAAGAGATATGTCATTATCGAAAAGTAGAAAAAAGTTGCATAGTATAGAAATCTGAGAAATGCCACTATTGATAGATTTATAAACTGTGGCCGTCTACAACAGATACTATAGAACGATCTCAAAGAAATTCAGAAAGAAGTTTAGAGAAGAGGCAAGGATAGATGCCAAAAGAGACGAAGCTAGAAATCAAGAGCTTTGTGCCAGACTCTATCAAACGCTTTCAACATGTCTACGAGTCACAACAAAAAAAAATTCACAGAAACCCCAAGACCAGAGGACAAAGAGTCAAGAGAGAAAGGAAAGATTACCAGTAGTGTTCCTTATGAAGTCATACTGATGATCCGAGGTAGATCAAAAGTATTAAAATGTTTCCAAATTTATTTTTTATTAAAGCAATAGGATGGAAATTAAAGGGTTGAGGTGTGTTCCCCTTTCTCTTCACAGTTTGAATGGGCCCACGCTTCCAGAAGAAAAAAAGAATGAAATTGATACACAAACACGAAATAGTTTACCAATTCTGGGTAAATCTTAGTAGCACAAGTTTTGAGAACCAAGTGAGGGAAGCCGTCAGGAATATACGCCTTCTTAATATCACTTAATATCAAGCTCAAAGAGAATAAAAGTAACAGCCTAAGATGAAATTACAATGTCTCTCTATTAAATTACAATCTCTTATTAATTATAGCTCAAAAATGTTTGTATATTTCGTGATGTTGCTGAAGCACTTTAAAACTATTATTATTATTATAACCGTTATTGTTACTATTATATTATTTTGTGATTTTTATTTTTATTGCTTTATTTTTTATCATTGTTGTTTGTTTATTATTATTGTAATTATAATAATTTATTATAATTATTTCTTCGTTTTATCATTATTTGTAATTTTCACTTTCTTAGCAGCTTAATAAACAATAAACAATAATGATGCTACAGTTGGTAGCTGCCACGGTGTGTGAAGTTTCAGGGCGGATTTTGGTCGTGACGATCTAGCATTTAAGAGTATGAGTGAAGATTGTGGGAGAGAGAGTTCTTCTTCAACTCTTGTCATGGACTTATAATACCTTTCTATTCTGGTTTATGTTTGCGCACCCCACCCCCAGTTCTGGGGAATCATGCGGCAGATGGCGATGATATATATATATATATAAATATAATATTATATTATATATATTATATATATATATATATTATAATATATATTATATATACTATATATATATATATATATATATATATATATATATATATATATATATATTATATATATATATATATATATTATATATTATTATATATAAACAAACTTACCTTTATATTACTAGCTTCATCAACCAGGTATCCCATGAAGAACCTGTATTGGAATTTGATGAGCTGGAGGTTTGCTTGAGCTTCGTTTTTGGGAGGACATAATCTTTTAAATAATAATAATAATAATATAAATAATAATAATAATAATAATAATAATAATAATATAATAATATAATAATAATAATAATAATAATAATAATAAATAATAATAATAATAATAATAATAATTACATACACAAGATCCAGCAGCCAATATTGACGGGTTTGAGTTTGTTATTTGTTGGCTATGCAACTTTACCTACCTCTCTCTTCCCAAGACTGGAGTAAGGTGCGCTACAAGCATCGGAAAAGAAAAGCAGTAAGGACGAGTATGACAAAATGTCGAAAAGAAAGCCCAGCCTTATTAAACCGCCCCTCTGTACCATTAATTAGTGAAAACCTCGTCACAGACAGAAAATCCACCGCTAAGAGCTTCATGGGTACCTTCGCGTACGGGCCCTCACATGGTTAATCACGTCAATGTAAGGGTTCAATCCCCTGGCCCAGGTGGACCCCAACCATGCCCCCAACAAACCCCGCCATTCTCTCCTATCATGCACCTTTATTCTCGCCTCTGCAAACTCCACATTTCTCTCCTTCA
>JABUQX010068837.1:0-5000 GCA_015478945.1 Trachelipus rathkii | reverse complement strand
AAAATATTTTCTTATCAGATTTTAAATTGTATTAGATTCGATTTCCATAACAAACTTTTTTTTCCAAAATTTCCTAAACGCTCCTCACAATGGCTCAAAATGTGTTTATTTCTTACACGGTTATTTATCCCGTTTTAGAATGTTTGACGGTTTTTTCTTTTGCTGTATTTTCATTTCTTATTGGTTTCGCTGAAGAAAAAAATAGATAGTGACTGTTGCCCGTTCAATGAGTCATTAACTTCTTTCGTTAGTTTCTTGAACTTGCTTCTTTTGCGACTAGTGAAAAATATAAGAACTAATCCTCATAAGCAGGGATGGCAATTTTGGTGATTTTTTTGATTTTTTAAAAAAAATCAATTTGTGATGATTTTTTGATTTTTTTGTATTTTTGATTTTTTTGGATTCGTAACGTCACGGGAAATATAATTTGCAAGTTACAAATTATATATCGCGTGACGTAACCAAATCTGAAAAAATAGAAAAAAATACAAAAAATAAAAAAAATCCCAAATTGATTTTTTTAAAAAAAATCAAAAAAATCACCAAAATTGCCATCCCTGCTCATAAGCGTTGTAATTTATAAAAAATATACATATTTGTATTAAAATTCTAAGTTGACATATCCTATTATTTTTAACAATAATATACTACTCGGTGTCCCGTAAAGAATGTCCCAGTTTCAATGCTTTAATATAATAACAGCGTAATATACTATATCAACAGCATATCATACATCATGAAGGTCATTGAACAGAGTTTTTTCCTACATATGTTCAAATATGTGCCCCTTCCGTTATAGGGGATACAATTAGCTGATTATCCAATTCCTCCCAAACATTGGTTAACAGATCCGGAGTAATGAAGGAACGGCATGTTCAATTCTGCGTTTCAACTCTGCGTATAATTGGGCAGCCCCCATAGGAAGAAATCGCATGGCGTTAAGTCCGGGGACCGGGGGGGGCAGATTATATAGAGGCTCTGTCGTTCTGGACCTTAGGACCAACCCCAACGGATCTGGGAGTAGTCGTTCAACCACCGCTCGCACTATTGACTTCCAATGTGGAGGGGCTCCATCTTGCTGCCGTATAAAGTTTACCGCTTTCATCCTCTAATAATTGTGGGAAGAGGGCATTTGTTGTAACATATCGAGATAAGCGACGCCCTGTTACGGTTGCTTCTGCGAAAAGAAAGGTCCGTAAACTGGCGTCGGGATATGGCGCCGAAAAAGTTAACCTTTGGGGAATCACGTTCGTGTTCTACAAGTTCATGCGGATTTTCAGATCCCAGAAACGAAAATTATGGCCATTCACCTTACCCCTGAGATGAAAGGTGGACTTATCGCAAACACTACACGATCTAGAAGGTCATCGTCTCGACGTAGCACTGCACAGGCAAAGGTAAACCGTAGAGCATAGTCGTCGGGCTTTAAAGGCACAAACTGCAACCGGTATGCACGCATGTGCAAACGCCTCCTTAACACCTTCCACACCGTCGTTTTTGGCACCTTCAGTTCGTGACTTGCTCTCCGAACGGATTTCTTAGGACTATGAAGGAACGAGGCCCTGATACGGTCCACATCCTGTACAGTCACTTTGGGTCGTCCTGTACAAAGCCTTTACAAAGACATCCATTAGTTGCAAATTGCCTATACCATCGGCGAATGTTTTTGCCATATGGAAGGTCACATTGGAACCGTAAACGATACGCACGTTGAATCGTAATTACAGATTCACACTTAGCAAATTGTAGGACACAGAAAGCTTTAGCCTCAGGACTCGCCATTGTCAGTATGTGGCGCACGCACTAGAGAAGACTACATCTGAATGCGCATGCGCGTATGTCGACCTATCAGGAACTCGTTCTGGCGCAAAGTGCATATTCGAACTATGCAACTTACTTTTCAACTTTGAAATGTTGATAATGAAATTTTATGTATATTATGCTGTTATAATAAAGCATTGAAACTGGGACATTCTTTTACGGACACCCGCTATTGAGTATTAATTAATAAGGTATTTACGCTTTGGAAGTATTCTTCGGCAGCGGCAAAAGCATCTGCTATAGGTCAAAGCCTAATTAATTTGTCTGATAAGCTTAATATCATTATTAATATTGTTAGGGATATAATTACAAATAAAAGAAAATTAAACAATAATTATTTACTATTCCTACATATTGTGAAGACGGTTAACGTTAACGATTAACGTTAACTTCCGCTACATTCTTTACCGATAAACGCTTTAATGATTAACGTCGTTAATTTTTTTTGCTAACGATTAAAAATTAACGACGTTAACTTTCTCAATTAACGGTTGCCACCTTTGTATGTACTATATATATATATATATATATATATATATATATATAAATATATATATATATATATATATATATATATATATATATATATATATATATTATATATATATATATATATATAATATATTTATATATATATATATATATATATATATATATATATATATACTATATATATTATATTTATAATATTATATATATATAATATATATATATATATAAGGGTTACGAATGAGAATAAGGGGGAATCTGGCTTAGGATAATAAATAGGGATGGTGCTTTCGTAGCTGATGAAATAAATGTGAGGGGTGTGGAGGGAGCACTTCGAAAATCTGCATAACATTGGCACTAATGAAGAGATGATAGTGGATGTGTGTTGGTTTAATGGTACAAGGAGAAATAAGTATTTTCGGGATGAGGTTAATTAGAACAGGAAGAGGTAATGGGTAGAAGAAAGAGAAAGTTGAAAGAATGGTAAATCTGCCAGGTATAGATGAGAATTACTGGTGAAAATGTTTCAAGAAATGGACAATTGTGATTTATAGAATTTGGAAGTTGTGTAACAAGCGTTTATGGGGGGTATAGTTCGCGAGGGATTGGAGGACAGTAATATATATAAGGGTAAAGGGGGATACTGATAACTGTAGGAATTATAGGGGAATTAGTCTTTTGAGTGTGTAGAGAAGATATTAGCTGGTATTGTGACTGAAAGTGTGAGTCTGAGTGATTAAGGGGCTGAATGTTGAAAAACAAGGTGATTTAGAAATGGTATAGGATGACATTTTTTTTATTCAAATCTTTAAAATTAGAAACAAATGATGGAGAAAAAGAGAGAGAGAAGAAGAATAATTGTATTTAGGTTTTATGGATTTGGCACGCTTGTATGATAGGATTTAAATATGAAACGCTCTGTGGCAGGTGCTAACTGAAATATGATAGCTGTTGGTAGGCTTCCTGAATGGAATCAAAGTATGTATGACGAATAGGGAGCCAGTGTGTGTAGATAAATGGAATCAAAAGTGAATTGGTTTAATTTAATAGCCGGAGTGAGGAAGGGAATGTGTTATGACTCATTGTGTTACTTCCAATTTGTGAATGTGGATGGGGTTAAGAGAATTAGAGTAGGGGTGGCAGGGATGGTGTTAGAGATAATGGAGAATGGAAGAGAGAGGAGGTGCCCTACCTACCTATTATGCGAATGATTTGGTTTTGTGTGGCAAAATTGAAGAGAGTTTGAAAGCATTGGTAGATAAAAGAATTTGCCATGGTGTGTTAAAAGAAGGGGGTTTGAAAGTAAACGTAGATAAGAGTAAGGTTATGGTTGCGAGTGAGGACAGTTCTCGGTGTGAAGTTATGTTAGATGGTGAGCTGCTGGAACAAGGTCTGAATTTACACAAATAGTATATTGTTGGATGAAAAAGGAAACGGATGATGCAGGCTGTAGTAGAAAGTTGTGATGGCAGGAAGGTGGCTGGAGCAATTCAATTTTTGTGCATGTAAAGGGACTAAAGTCCTGAGGTACGCTGGGTCTTACATGAGGGTAATGAATGTTACCTTGTGTTAAAGTAATAGTAAATGACTAATGAGAACTATGGGTCTGGAAAATAAAAAAAGAAAAAGGGGTATAGATCTAAAAGTAACAATGTGTTCAGATGGACATCTTATCAGAAACGTGTTAGGCGTGAGAATTGATAAAATTAGGAATGAACATATTAGAGAGTTGTGTGGTGTGAAGAAAGGGGTAATATGAGAGAATAAATTAAATTACATTGAGATGGATTGGTCAATGTGGAAAGGATGGATTGATAGTCGGATGGTTAAAGCGGATGTACTGGTGTGAGTGGTGCTGGGAATCGACCGGCTGGGGACCGAAGAAAAAAGTGGAATCGAGTCAGTAAAGGAATGCAATGGAGGAGAGAAATGTGAGTTTGGCAGAGCGAGAAGAAAGGTTCATAATAAGAAAGAATTCCGGGGTTTTTTTGAGGGGGTAAAAATGTGGCCCCGCATAAAGCCTGATGAAAGTTATTGCATTGTGGTATAGGTCGAGTGGTACATGGTTTGATTAAAGAGTTTTTGTTGGAAATAGAAAACAGTGTGTTACAACTAAATGGCATGTCTCAAATGGGACATAGTGAAGAAGTGGTGTGCCCATAAGGTTCAGTGCTGGGGTAGCTATTGTTCCTCATATACCTATATATAATTGATTTAGACCAAGAACTTAAATGTAAGTTTCTAAGTTTTGCAGATGATACCTAATGGATACCGTTCAGTGAGGGAATAAGTAAGGAATGTATAAATATTTCAATGATCTTGATAAAACTTTGGGGTGGGCAGATAAGTGGTGTAATGGAATTAAAGTTTGTGTAATAGTATATGCAAAATAAAAGTTTTTAACTAACGAGTGAATGGGATGGCTTGAGTCCTGTGGACCCAAGAAAAAGATTTAGGTTGATTATGAGCAGTAATCTGAAAAGTTAAAGCCCCCTTAAAAAAAAATCCCAAAAAAAAGTTTGGGGGGGGGTTTGGGAGCAAGAAATAAAAAGCTAATAAGATGTTTTACAAAAATCGCAATGTTGTTTACAGAGCAAGGAAGTTAATAAGAAAACTGTATAATAGGCTGTGTTAGGCCAGTATTAGAGTATTGTTCACAAGTTTTTGCTCCTTATTTAAGAAATAACATA
>JABUQX010068836.1:0-35000 GCA_015478945.1 Trachelipus rathkii | reverse complement strand
GGGAGGGGGATATCAGATCACTATTTGGTAATTGCCAGGATAAGGGTGGGAGGAGAGGTGACGGTTAGGAAAAGGGAAGAAAAGAGGAGAGTGGAAGTGATAAAGGTGGAAAAATTGGAGGAGATAGTGTGTAAGAGGGAGTTTGGGAGAGGTATGGAGGACAAGTGGAGAAACGTGAGAGGGATGGGAATTGGGGAGGTGGAAGGGGAGTGGAAGAGATTTAGAGAGGCAGTATGTGAAGAGGCTAGAAGGGTATGTGGAGTAAAAAGGGTGGGTGCAAGCAGAAGGAAAGGGAGTGAATGGTGGTGTGAGGAGGTGAAGGAGGTGGTGAAAAGGAAAAAGGAGGCTTATGTGAAATGGTTGGGAAGTAGGGGAGAAGATAGCTGGGAGGAATATAGAAGGGTTAGAGTGGAAGCAAAGAGGGCGGTGGAGAGGGCGAAGAGAAGAGCAAAAGAGGATTGGTGTAGAAAAGTGACGGAAAATTTTGAATCAGGGAATAAGATGTTCTGGAAAGAGGTTAATAAAAAAAGGAAGAAGAAGGAGGGGTTGGGGGAGAGGATTAAGGGAGAAGATGGGGACTGGATAGGAGGAGAGGTTAGGGTGAGGAAGAGGTGGGGGGAGTATTTTAGTGGACTATTAAATGAAGGGGGTGGGGTAGGGGAGGAAGATATGCAAGAGGTGAGGAGGGGAAATGGAGGGGGGGAGGGAGGGGGAGGATGAAATACAAATGGAGGAAATTATTAGGGCCATGAATAAAGGAAAAAAAGGGAAGTCCGCTGGTCTGGATGGTGTGAGAATGGAAATGTTGCAGAAAGGAGGTATAGGGGTGGAGGAATGGATGCATAGGTTATTTAACATATGTTGGAGGAGTGGTGAGGTACCACAGGATTGGATGGATGGTTGTTTGGTTCCCCTGTATAAGGGGAAAGGGGATAGGATGGAATGTGGAAATTATAGAGGTATTTGTCTTCTAAGTGTGGTAGGGAAAGTGTACGGAAGAATACTGATTGAGAGAGTAAGAGGTTTAACGGAGGGGAGAATGGGGGAAGAACAAGGAGGATTTAGGGAGGGAAGAGGGTGTGTGGACCAAGTGTTCACACTAAAGATGCTTGTGGAGAAAAGTATTGAGAGGAAAGGGAAAGTGTATGGATGTTTTTTAGATTTAGAGAAAGCATATGATAGAGTGAATAGGGGTGAAATGTGGAGGGTGTTGGAGGAAAATGGGGTGGGGGGTAATTTAGGGAAAGGTATCAGGGCTTTTTATAGGAATAGTAGAATGTGTGTGAGAGTGCTAGGAGGGGAGAGTGAGATGTTTGGGACGATGTGTGGATTGAGGCAGGGGTGTGTAATGTCGCCGTGGCTATTCAATTTGTTTATGGAGAGTGTATGTAGAGGAATGGTGAGGGAGGGGAGGGGGGTGGAATTGATGAAAGGGAATGATAGAAGGGAAGTGAACATGATACTTTTTGCGGATGATACTGCCCTAGTGGCGAAGAACGCGGAAGGGCTGAGGTATTTGGTGAGGGAGTTTGAGAGAATGTGTGGACAAAAGGGGCTTAAAATAAATCCAGGTAAGAGTAAAGTGTTAGTGTTTGAGGAGGAAGAAAGAGAGGAGGGGGAGGAGTTAGAGGTTAGAGTAGGGGGGGTAGTATTGGAAGAAGTAAAGATTTTTAGATATTTAGGGATGGAGTTGGGTAAGGGGGGAGGGATGAAGGAGGAGATAGAACATAGAATAGGTGAAGGAATGAGGGCTTTGAGTGGTCTGAGAGAAATATGGAAAGGGGGGGATCTGTCACAAAAAGTTAAGATAAGTATGTTTGAAAAAATCTGTGTACCAGCGGTGATGTATGGGTGTGAAACGTGGGGGTTGAATGCCAGGTCTAGGAAAAAGTTGGAAGTATTTGAGATGAAGGGGTTGAGAGCGGTTTGTGGGGTTAGCAGAAGGGAGAGGATTAGGAATAGTGTGGTGAGGGAGAGGTGTGATTGGAGGAATGGTCTGGTGGGAAGAGCGGAGAAAGGAATGTTAAGATGGTATGGGCATTTAGTGAGAATGGAGGAGCAAAGAGTGGTAAGAAGAGTTTGGGAGGCGGAGGGGATAGGAAGGAGAGGAAGGGGGAGACCAAGAAGGAGGTGGATGGATGGAATAAAGGAGATGTTGGAGGAGGGAGGGATGGGGGAGGAAGAGGGTATGATGTTGGCGAGGGATAGAGGGGGTGGGAGGTGGGTGAGGAGCGAGATGAGGAGGTGTGAATGAGGGAGGCTGCACACACCACTACCCGCTCAAGCGCGACAAAAGTGTTTATAAAATAATAATAATAATATATATATATATATATATATATATATATATATATATATATCATATATATATATATATATATATATATATATATATATATATATATATATATATATATATATATATACTATATATATACTATATGAATATAAAAAAAAAAATCTGCTCCGGTGGTTGTGGAAAATTAAAAATCCGCATCGGCAGATATTAAATTTTGTCATCCAATACATCAGTGATTTATATATATATATATATATATATATATATATATATATATATATATATATATATATATATATATATATATATATATATATATATATATATATATATATATATATATATATATATATATATATATATATATATATATATATATATATATATATATATATATATATATATATATATATATATACATACATATATATATATATATATATATATATATATATATATATATATATATATATATATATATATATATAAAAATATATATATATATATATATATATATATATAGATATATATATTTATATATACAAATACATATATATATATATATATATATATATATATATATATATATATATATGATGGAATTGATCATTTATATAGATGTTTACATTGAATAATTTACTCCTAAATATAAAATTTCTATTTACCTAAACATGAAACTCAAAAATAAATAAATAAATAAATAAATAAATAAAGCGTTAAGAAGCTTTATTTTATTATATTTCCATAAAATATTTTTATTAATATAAAATTATTAATCATATATATAAATAAATAAGTATTTAAATAAATTAATACATATGTAAAAAAAAAAAACAATAATGTAAATAAAAAAAATGTTAGATCATTGAGTTATCTGATTTCTAAAGTTTCAGTTACGTCTTTCCTATTGTCTAAGATTCAAGGCCTGGACCCTGAAATTTCGCTTTTCACTACACACGCACACATGCACACACGCACACACCTACACACACACAAACACACACACACACACCTATATAAATATATATATATATATATATATATATATATATATATATATATATATATATATATATATATATATATATATATATATGTATATATATATATATATATACTATATATATATATATATATATATATATATATATATATATATATATGTATATATATATATATATATATATATATATATATATATATATATATATATATATATATATATATATATATATATATATATATATATATATGTGTGTGTGTGTGTGTGTGTGTGCTTATTTTTTAAAGTGAAACGCTTTGAATTTTGGAAGACGTATCGAAATTTTTTGATATATTCTAACAAACTACAGAATTCAAAGCTTGCCTATTTCAGCAGCTCTCTTTCTCTCTGTATATTTCTCATTAACTTCCTTTTTTTCTCTATTTATAGTGTAGCTATTCTTCTACTTGTAGCCTTCTCTCCAATCTCTTTTCCGGCTTCTCTATAGCAATTGCTATAGACTTCCAGCTTTCGTCATTTAAATCTATCAATAGAGGTGTTCCTCAAGGTCATGTTCTATTCCAGACTCTCTTTCAACTTTTCATTGAAAACCTTTTATTTTGTCATATCATCACCTATCCACTTTATGGAGATGACTAAAACATTTTTTTTAACAGTAATCCGAACAAAGCAAATACCATTTCATATAAAGATGACCTTGGGCCAACTGACCTCGAATCTTCTTCATATTTCAATTCTTTTTGTAGTATAGAAAACATTTTAAATTCCAATGCCTAAAATCTCCATATAAAATATTTCTATTTTACAGAAACTTCACGATATAGCATCTTCAGAAACAAATAATTCAAAACTTTACCTGTTCTTAATATTCTTGATATTTTCCATTAATAAGTTGACTAAGTTTTGATGCTGTTAGTTTTTCAAATCTTCTCACCGTTCTCTCTTGCTTGATAAATTTAATGATCTCGTTCGCCAAATGTATGGTGTTCGCCCATGTATGGTATATACATATACATATATACGGTATATATATATAAAGTATATATATATATATATATATATATATATATATATATATATATATATATATATATATATATATATATATATATATATATATATATATATATATATATATATATATATATATATATTTTTATTTTATATATTTTTAGATAAATATATATATATATATATATATATATATATATATATATATATATATATATATATATATATATATATATATATATATATATAAAATATATATATATATATATATATATATATATATATATATATATATATATATATATATATATATATATATATATATATATATATATATATATATATATATATATATATATATATATATATATATATATATATATATATATATATATATACTATATTATATATAACATATGTTAATTTTGTAAATTTTCAGGGAAAAATGAATAAATTCATATATTTATATTTGTTTACAAAATTATGCTTAACTACAGCTGAGAATATATTAATCTTACATCCTTTTTATGGTGGTTCACATATCCTTACTATGAGGAGATTGGCGGAGGCTCTTACAGAAAGGGATCACAAGGTAAGGATATTTTACTAATTCTTATTTTTTAGATTAAATAGCTTAATAATCGCTAAGGTAAATGATTTTAATTGGATGAAAATTTTATGTCAATGAATTTGCTAACCGGCAGCTCATGCTCACGAATATGCTAACCGGGAACTCGTCTAACCGAATTTCCTTGGGCAATTGTTCAAAGTTGGAACTAAAAATTACTAAACTAATTTCTGGCAGGGTTATGGATCTAGGATTCTTTAACAATTCCTTCTCTCTATATTTTAATATAGTTTAATTTAATAATTTAATATATTTTAATAACAGTATAATTTTGAATTAACGTGACTAAGACCTCAACCAACGTACGAAATTAACTTCAAGGTATTTAATTAAATTTTTTTAATTATTTAATATTTATAGTAGAAACTAAATATATAGTTCATTCTTATTTGTCAAAATGTTATAATGTATTTTAGTTATAAAATTTTTATTATGCATGGATTTTATATTAGAAATTGCACTACTACTACTACTACTACTACTACTACTACTACTACTACTACTACTACTACTACTACTACTACTACTACTACTACTACTACTACTACCATCATAATAATAATAATAATAATAATAATAATAATAATAATAATAATAATAATAATAATAATAATAATAATAATAATAATAATAATAATAATAATAATAATAATAATAATAATAATAATAATAATAATAACAATAATAATAATAATAAATGTATTTGTAATAATAATAATAATAATAATAATAATAATAATAATAATAATAATAATAATAATAATAATAATAATAATAATAATAATAATAATAATAATAATAATAATAATAATAAATGTATTAATAATAATAATAATAATAATAATAATAATAATAATAATAATAATAATAATAATAATAATAATAATAATAATAATAATAATAATAATAATAATAATAATAATAATAATAATAATAATAATAATAATAATAATAATAATAATTTTATTGATCAGACTATTGCGATATTTTGCAAGTAACTCAGATACATTAAAATTCCTCTGTACATTGCAACAAAAAAACTGATTTATTTATCATATATATATATGTATGTATGTATGTATGTATGTATGTATGTATGTATGTATGTATGTATGTATGTATGTATGTATGTATGTATGTATGTATGTATGTATGTATGTATGTATGTATGTATGTATGTTAGCGCGCAAGCTTATTCGTCATAGCATAAAATAATAATCTACTTGTAGCACCTATAAATTTGGAGTAATTTGAAAAATTTGCTTATTTTTCTACTTTAAATTCTACTGCCTTTCCACTCATACATTCTTCAACTCTATTTTATCAACTTATATTTTAAATCATACCAAAATTGAATTATATATATAGATATATATATATATATATATATATATATATATATATATATATATATATATATATATATATATATATATATATATATATATATATATATATATATATATATATATATATATATATATATATATATAAATATATATATATATATATATATATATATATATATATATATATATATATATATATATATATATATATATATATATATATATATATATATATATATATATATATATATATATATATATATATATATATATATTTATATATATAAATATATATACTATATATATATATATATATATATATATATATATATATATATATATATATATATATATATATATATATATATATATATATATATACCTTTTACTTGTTTGGTAGCCCCCGCTACTCTCGGGCGTCTTTGAGATATTGTGACACCATAGCAGGCTGGACCCAGAGATCCGTCAGAAAGAATGTGTCAAAACTATTTCTAATATCCGTTAAGCCCGAGAAAGAATCTAGCTGGAGATGTCGTCAGCCATCTGTCGTCTGTCGTCAATTGTCATGGAGTGACATCTTTGACAGTGGGCAAAAGGATCATTATGAATTTTGTATTTATATTCATGAAGAGAGGGATGGTGTCCAGAGTGTAAACGGGGCTGCATTACTCTCGTTTGACGGACCAAAATTTGTTTTGTGCTCTATATTTTGGGTGAACGTGCTTGGAGTATGTTGTTACTTGGATATGAGGAGATCTTTCTTTGGTTTAACTGAGTATGTTTGTGTTTGATAATATAATGGGAGTATCTATTCGCGGGTCGGCAGTATTGTATATGTCAAGATAGTACAAAGCTGGAGTGATCCTTTTTCTTCTCGGGGTTGTTGTAATGTTTGATTTAGAGGGTGGTATATTGAGAGTGACTTGCTGTATAATTGGCAGCCATTCATGTTGAAATGGGCACCTACAGAAAGAATTTTTGTTTCGGTGAGTAAATGATGATTTAGTGTGGAGGGAAGGCAGCCTGGTTATTATTCTAAGAGTTTTATTTTTGCAATAATTCTAGTCATATTTTACTATCATAAGTATCGGGTGTAAGTAGTGTGATGGAAGATTTTTGAGGGAAGGCAGTTTCTATTTTTTCTCGTTGGCTTATATTTTGCTTTAGTTCTACACTTGCTGTTTTTATAGAGAAGATTTGGGCTGTGATGGATAAGATCGTCTTTATAGCTGTTGATTTTTATAGGGATTGTAGCGTGAGGTAGGACATGCATAAAAAGGTTGAATAGTGTCGGTGATAAGATGACACCTTGTTTATTATTATGAAATTTGTATGTGAGGGAAGTGTGGCGTCCCTGTATAACTCTAGCTGTAAGACCAGATAGGAGGTTTGCAATTATTTTCTTGTCATAGATGTTAATTTCTGTATTTAATACTTTATCTATTAAGAGGTGGCGTGAAATTGTATGGAATGCCTTGTTTATGTCTATCGCTACTGGGTGAGTGCGGGTTAGGGGGAAGGGTTTGGTTAAATCGCGTGAGGATGCTTTGTGTTAGGTTGATTATTGGTGGAATGTTTTTTATCTGAATAAGTGTTGGATATCCGAGAGGGGAAGAGAATTGGAGAAGCTGTTAGAAATTAACCTCTCGAACATTTAAGATATTGTAGATAGCAGTGATATAGGTCTATATGAAGCTGGGTTATTGAGTATCTTGATAGGTTTTAATATGGGGATTATATGTGTGCTTGTTACCAGAAAGTTTGTATTGCTCTAATTTGCCAGGCTGTGTTACATATTTCGGTTAGAGTTTCTATGGAATTAGCTCCTAATTGTTTCAGATAAATATTGAACATTTTGTCTGGACCCTCTCCATGTGAGGTTTTGAGGTTTCTGGTGGTGGTAAGTACTTCTAAGGGAGTCAATAGGTGTCTTCTAGGTTGTTCTTCATTATTTCAAGTCGTTTAATTATTAATCTATTTGTGCGGATATTAGGTTTATGGCTGATTTTGAAATAATGTGACATAATGATGTTGCATTGATTGTTTGGAGTGGGGATTTTATTATATTATTAGTGTGTTGGTGGGAGTTGTGTTTGTGATGTGTAAATTATTTTACTGTTCGGAATATTTTTGTTGTATTGTTTTATGGCATAGCTTTCTAGTGAAATGTTGCCAAATTTGGTTTGAATTTGAATTGATTAAGTTATTTATCCTATTGTTGAGGTCTATGATTATTATGATTGTTATGATTATTATGATTATTATGATAATCATAATAATATCGTATCTTTGTTTTATTAAGGTGTCTATTGCAGGAAATAAATTGGGAATAAAATATTATAATATTTGCCGTAGCCTTGAGGGGATATATTTTTAGAGGCTTATAGTATAGTTTTATTGTCTAACACTGCATTAAACACACGCATGTACACACACCTATATATATATATATATATATATATATATATATATATATATATATATATATATATATATATATATATATATATATATTATATATATTATATTTCCACATAAATATATATATATATATATATATATATATATATATATATATATATATATATATATATATATATATATATATTATATATACTATATACGACTATATACCTATATATAAATATATATATATATATATATATATATATATATATATATATATATATATATATATATATATATATATATATATATATATATATATATATATATATATATATATATATATATATATGAAATATATATATATATATATATATATATATATATATATATATATATATATGTACTATATATATATATATATATATATATATATATATATATATATATATATATATATATAAATATAACTCATATATATATATATATATATATATATATATATATATAATAATAATAATAACAATATATATATATATATATACTTCTATATATATATATATATATATAATATATATATATTTCCGAATAAAAATAAAAATAAATATATATATATATATATATATATTTATATATATATATATATATATAACTATATATATATATATATATATATATATATATATATATATATATATTATATATATATATATATATATATATGTAATAATATATATATATATATATATATATATATATATATATATATATATATATATATATATATATATATATATATATATATATACATATATTAGAGTGGAGAAAGGTTACATAAGCTTGAGGTTAATCTTTAAACACTGTTTAATATTTGAATTTGAATTAATTTTAGCATTTGAACTTTTAAATTTAGGTTTTAGTGTATGAACAATTTTATTTCGATTTCACTTTTTGTTTTTGTCTGTTTTGTCTTTTGTTTTTACTTTGTTGTGATTGTGTGTGTGTGTGTGTGTGTGTGTGTGTGTGTGTGTGTGTGTGTGTGTGTGTATGATGGCAGGCGCGGGCTTTCTATTGGTTTTACCAACATCCATGGCTAACACTTTAACTCTGAATCCGTGAAATATCCCCTCTCTAACTCTAACCTTAACTTTTTGCTTTTGTCTGAGACCCAGATGGTTACGAATTCATCCTCTAACTCGTTTATTATATCCAACTATAACTTATTTCATAATTTTCGTCTGAAGTGTGGAGTACGTGCCTATGTAAGGACTAATACTCCTGTAACACGTATCGAAAATCTTGAATCTTCTAACTCCGATGCTCTGTGGCTAAAATTCTTTCTTCCTTCTACTATAGTAATCTTGTGCTTCAGCTGCTGTTCTCCTAAGAGAGAAGATTTTCACGCTTTTTTTTTAATATCTTACTACTTCTTAAGAGAGTTATATCTACTTATCCAAATACAGAGGTCCTCTATTTAGGAGTTTTCAATGTACATAACATTGAATGGTTAGGTTCCTCTCATACTGATTCACGTGGGGAGGAGGCCGAAGCATTCAGCAATCTTAACAATCTAGAGCAATCAATTAATGAGCCTACCCACATTCCGGATCGTCCCAACCAATTCTTGAACACATTTGGCCTAAGTTTCATCACTAGTTTTTCTCTTCAAAAACATACCACCTTTGCTCCTATTGGTAAATCGGACCACAACCTTATATTTTATAATTTTAATACTTCCTCTCGAAATCGTTGCAGGGATACTCTTCGACGAGCAAAGCGGACTTCCATTAAACGAAAGTGTGCTGACCTCCTTGGTTATCCTACTGACAAATCTTCCTCTAACAACTAAAACATCTCTAACAACTTCTGTAAATCTGCCTTTCCTCCTCTTTCTCGCTCTGATGGTTCTGTTGCTAATACTCCAACTGAAATGGAAAATCTCTTTTGACATTCCTATTTCTCTTCCCTCTCCAATCAGGTGTCCTATGCCTTTGCCTGTGATTACATTTGATCGGGTGCATGGGCTCATGAAATATATGAATGTTAGGAAGGCGGGTAGCCCGGAGGGCATTAATCCTCGAGTTTTGAGGGAGTGTGCCTTCGTGCTGATTCTGCCACTCGCTCAACTATAATTTATATGTCTCAATACTAGTACTTTCCCTCAGTACTGAAAGCGCGCATATGTCCAACCTGTTCCGAAGAAAGGTAGGCACTCTGATCCTTCTAACTATCGCCCTATAGCTCTAACTTGTAGCCCATCTAAGATCTTTGAAACCCTTCTCAACTCTCATTTTTAGATCATTTAGGATCTCATCCCCTTCTTTCCAATCGTCAATACGGCTTTCGGCGCTCAAGGTCTACTGGCGATATACTTTCCTATCTAATCGATTTATGGTTTTCCGCCCATAGGATCTACGTGGTGACTTGTTTGGTGACGTTTGGCATATATAAAGCATATGAACGGGTATGAAACGCATCGCTACTCCCCAAGCTCCCCTGCCTTGGGTTTCCTCTTTCTCTCAGCTTAATTACGTCTAGCTTTCTTACAAATCGCCGTTGTTAATGAGGGACATTTTCTTCTTTTTCTGTCAATAGTGATGTTCACCAGAGTTCTGTTTTATCTCCAAATTTATTCCTACTTTTCATTAATGATATTCTCACCTGCACATCTAACCCTATCCACTCATATACCGATGACCCGTTCCATCATTTTTCAATTCCTCTGCTCAATCTTTTACTTCTAGAATTCCCTCTCATCTTAATCTTTTCGATTCTATTCTCGCTGATCTGGATAGAATTTCCGGATGGGGTCGTCTTAACCTTGTGAAATTCAATTCTTTTAAAACCCAACTTCTACAAATCTCCTAATCTGAGACACCCTCTAACTTAACTATCTCTTTCGACGGTTCTCTTGTCTCTCCTGTTGACAGTATAAGCATCCTTTAAATTAACATAAAAATATATGTATTGGAAACCTCACATCACAATGTTTTCTAGGGTGGCCTCAAAGAAACCGGGAGTCCTGTCTAGACTACGAGACTTTTTTTCCTATTCTCAGTTACTCCAGCTATACATGGGTTTCCTCCGCCCTTGCTTGGAGTAGTGCTCTCATATCCAGGGGGCTTTGGTTTCAATCGGATTTTGGATAGGGTCGAATCAAAGGCCAAATGGTATAATAACTCTTCTGTACTTTCCAGATCACTTGACCCTCTATCTTTTCGGCGAGATGTTGGTCCTATATCTCTTTTCTATAGATACCGCAGCGTCAAGTGCTCGAGGGAATTTACCACTCACGTACCACCTCCATTACGAGACACTCGTAGCACAAGGGATGCTGTGTCTGCATATTAGTTTTATGGTGATGTTAGTAACTCCAAGCTTGTTCGCAGCGGTGATTCATTCTTTCCTGCCACCTCTATTCTGTGGAATTCTCTTTGATCTTCTGTGTTTCAGGCTGAATTTAATCTCTCTTTTATATATATGTATTTAATCTTCTCTCAATTTAATATTATGTGTATAGTCTGAGCTTATGTATTTTTATATTATATATATATAATATATATATAATATATATAATATATATATTATATATATATATTATATATATAGTTATTGCCACCACTTATGGAGAGATATCAATTATTATTATTATATTCAAGGAGGGTGTGTTATACGCCTCAAAAGTGTTTACCATCTAGCGCACATTGCGCAGATGATCACAGCTCATGCTTCAAAGTGGGAGAGGGTTAAATTATATTCTCTACTTACTTTTTTCTTTATATCTGATGGACATGTCACCGCAATCTTACTCCCAGTATCTTGGCAAGGGTAGATATGATGATGAGATGATGGACATATTGAAACCGACTGATAACGATGTTGCATGATTGATGATTGATTCGATGAAATGAAATCTATGTTGATAATGATCACGATAATAATGTGATGAAGATGATGATGGACTGATGATGATGATGATGAATGATGATGATGATGATATATATATATATATTTATATATATATATATGATTCTATATATATATTATAATAATATATTATATATATATATATATTATATATATATAATATATAATAGTATATATATACTATATATATATATACATATATATATATATATACTATATATATATATAGTAGATATATCTATATTATATATATATATATATTATATATATATTACCATTATTATTTATATATATATATTATAAAAAGTATATTGATATTGGAGCAAATAGTATGTAGAAACTATATATAAAAATATTATATTATATATCATATATATATATTTTATATATATATAATAAATATAAAATATATTTATACATATATGTATACTATATATTTTTATATGTATATTATATATATATATATAATATATTGTTTTTTATATAAAATATTATATACTATATATAATATATTATATATTATATATACTATATACTAATATTATAAATATATAATATATAATATGTGTGTGTGTGTTTGTGTGTCTGTGTGTGTATTTAGTATGCAAAGCATAATTAAATTTATTGTTGACATATGCGTATAGTAAATAAAAATTTTAAAATTGCAATAATTAATATAAATACTAGTAATAATTTTTAACATTAGAGCATATTTAATTTTTCAACCAAAGTGTGTGGTGTGTGTGTGTGTGGTAAATCATGTGTGTGTGCTGTGTGGTGTTAGTGTGCGTGTGTCGCCTGGGTGTGTGCACTGTTGCAGTGTGTGAACCTATGGCTAGTGGTGTGTTGTGAGTGTGTGTGCTGATTTAAACTAGTGGCGCGTGTGTGTGTATGCGTGTGGCCTTGTGCTTGAATCTCACTGAGAAGGATGACAACAATTTTCAAAAGGTAAAGTAAAACATTTCTACTACTACTACTACTACTACTACTACTACTACTATTACTACTACTACTACTACTACTACTACTACTACTACTACTACTACTACTACTACTACTACTACTACTACTACTACTACTACTACTACTACTACTACTACCAAAAATAATAATAATAATAATAATAATAATAATAATAATAATAATAATAATAATGAATAATCAATCATAATTAAATAATAATAATAAAAATTAATAATAATAATAATAATAATAATAATAATAATAATAATAATAATAATAATAATAATAATAATAATAATAATAATAATAAAAATAATAATAATAATAATAATAGTTACTGTATTTAAAAATATAATGCTTCGTATATTTATTATATATTCATTATTGTATAGAAAAAGAAAAGAAAAGATATATTTTCTTCTCTTTCTCTCTCTCTCTCTCTCTCTCTCTCTCTCCTCTCTCTCTCTTTCTCACCTCTCTCTCTCTCTCTCTCTCTCTCTCTCTCTCTCTCTCTCTCTCTCTCTCTCTTTTCTCTCTCTCTTCTCTCTCTCTTTCTCTTTTCTCTCTTTCTCATCTTACCTCATCGTGGGACATTTTAACGTCTCCATCCAAAAAACTAACAAAAAAGACGAAATTTCCTTTTCTTTGAACTTGATAAATAATAGTACTTTTAATATACATCCTGAGACCATTTAGGGAGAGAGAGAGAGAGAGAAGAGAGAGAGAGAGGACGAGAGAGCAGGGCACGAGCGAGAGAGGAAGAGACGAACAGCCACGAGAGAGAGCGGACGAGAGAGAAGAAAACACAGAGGGGATGAGAGCATTTGCTATATCTCTCGATGAGGAGTCCAGTCGGCCGGGATGCACTCTTAGGCAAGCGACCGCATAACACAACCGAGGATGAAACGACATGATCTTACTTGTACGAGTGGATACGAGAGTACGCTGAGAGATTATTCCCGAGAGAATGAGAGAGAGAGGAACTAGAGGAGCAGACGAAGATGAATAGACGAGAGGAGAGAGGAGAGAGAGAAGAGAGAGAGCGAGCGAGACAGCCCGCGGGAGCCGGCGTGCCGCGAGCCCGGGGACGAGAGAGAAAGCGACACACAGAGAGGGAGAGAGGGAGAAGAGAGAGAGAGAGAGGATGAGAGAGAGAGGAGAGAGAGAGGCACCAATATACTTTAGAAGTTTATTATTTATAGGTAGGAGGAGAGAGAGAGGAGAGAGAGGGAAAAGGGGGAAGAGAGAGAGTGAATGAGAGAGAGATAATACCTCTGTGATCGAAGAATGAGAGACAGAGAGAGAGAGATTGAGGGAGAGAGAGAGAGAGAGAGAGAGAGAAGAGAGAGAGGAGAGAGAGAGAGAGAGAGAGAGAGAGAGAGAGAGAGAGAGAGAGAGAGAGAGAGAGGCAAATATACTTTAGAAGTCATTATTTTTAGAACTTAATATCTTTCAAGTACTTCAAGTCTTTTTATTATTTTTCTTCCTTTAGTACCTTGACAAAGTACATTTTTATGTTGTTCCTTCCCACACATAATTAGAGTGTAATTATCATTACATTGCTCAACCTATAGTTATTTAAGAGTAATTTCTATCTGTAAATCTCACAAAAATTTTAATTGAGCATTTCATAGTATAATACTATGAGTTTATAGCACTTAATTACCTTACTATACCAATTACCATATCTTACCAATTACCTTTCCTTTCAAATTACATTATCTCTGTAACCTCAATTATCTTAACATTAGTCCTTCTTGAGAGATTTCTTTCTGTCCTTTTAACCTTCTCTCCACACCCATTAGATCATTCAAGAATTTCTCCCTTCCTTATAAGGCCTTTCTCACCTTCCCTCACTTTCTCCCTTCAACCTTTCCTCACTTTCTCCTTTCTCCCTTCTCTCTTCCCTCTTCCTTCTCCCTGACTTTTATCAAACTCGTTTTATAAAAATCTTCTTTGTTTTTTTTCTATTCTTTTTCAGCATAATGCTTTTGTTGCCTATTAACACCGAAATTTAAGTTTAAAATAATTCAAAACCCAAATTTTGATATAATAATAAATCACAATCCACTATAGATTGCACACTCAGTGTAAAAGTGAGCATCGAGCACACTCACTCACAGAGAGTGAGAGTGAGTACTCCACATACCAACCAGATCAAAATATGTTATAAGTAATACGAGATCCATCAATCAGAATGAAGAATAATAATTAATCAGAATAATAAAGTTAATATAAGGTGTCCCAGTCAACACATAATAATTAATAATAATGACATAATAGCTAATCACGTGGTATATATCCACCACTAGTAATATAATATATGACTCAGATAATAATCACACTGAGAGTGGAGATGAGAGTAATACATGATAATAGACAATAAACTCGCACTACCGTAATGCATAACGCATAATCTAACTCGTATATGCTGGAGGTAATGTAAACTACAGCAAATCAACCAAGTGAAGTACAGGTCTGAAATGTAATACAGACTGAGTCTACATTCTTGTAATATCAAATATGAGACAGACTATATATCCAATACTCTCATCCAAGATAGATAAATAGTGGATGAATAAGTGCAACCATGTACCATCGGCTGATCTAAGATCAGAATTCACATAAATGAAAGCTCATATATTTAAATGAGTAATACAACATCAATAATAACCTCAATAATAAAATGTCTTAGATCGAAGTTCAATCTATATAAATGAAGATACCCTAACTCATATGACGATAATACTATATAACTCTGACACATAATGAATAATAATAATAATTAAATAGTCTACTAAGATAGTTAACGATGGATGAATCAAGTAAGTGAGAGATACAATGCATCAATGCAACGAAATACACTCAAAAGTCAAGATCACAGATACGAGACAACCTAAATGAATATCATATAATCACGTCAATATCTTAATCCATTAACGATAATCAGTCTTTAACGGTTCTAGAATCGTGTGACAATATCATATAATACGATACCTAGCTTGGATATTACAGGATACCATCAGATTAGATGGATCACCTACGACTAACAATATAACTTTTGCCACTGTAGATAGATGTAGATAAATATTATTTAAGTAACAGCACAGTAAACACGTAAAAAAACATTAGTCCTTAATCAATAGAAAACGAGCAACTACATGGGACAGTTTGAGTTTGCAATAGTGTAATAGTGAGGTGAGAGAGATCGTATAGTTAATTCTTCAGATATACAGAACATTAAACAATGACGCTCTCACACTCACACGCAATGGATCCGAATTATTATATACTAATATATATATATCATATAATATATAGATTATATATATATATATAATATATATATACCTATACTATATATATATATATATATTATATATATATATATATATATATGTTATGATATATATATATATAGTTATATACTATATTATAAATTATATATATATAGTATACTATATAATATATATATATATATATATTAATATATATAATATATATATATATATATATATATATATAATATAATATATATATATATATAGTATATATATATATATATATCTATATATATATAGTATCACTCTATATAGATTTCACTCTGTTCTCTAAGATACTCATAAGTTAGTTACGCTTATACTATGAATTATATATATATATATACTAGATATATATATATATATATACTTATATGTTTTATGTACAGTCCTGTGATACTATAGGTATAATATATAATATTATATAATATCATATATATATCATATACCGCAGCGTCCCCACCCAATAGCTATATATACCTTATACTCCACCCTGACCTTATATAACTACCCGCTATACAGTGCGCTATATATTACTATAATACTATAATATACTATACTATACTATATAATCGATATATTAATAATTAAGGGTAACTAATGATGATGATATATAATATATATAGTATAAATATATATTATTATATTATATATATAAGTCAGATGCGTATATATATATATATCAGTATATATATATATATATATTATATTATATTCATACTATTATATAATATATATTATTTTAGTGAGCTACCACCTATATTCACCAGACTATTTATAATAAAATTATACTAATGCTATATATACGATATATTTATATATTAATCAAGCAATAAGAGTACAGTACGCGTCTACATTATAATCTATTAGCACGTGCGTCAGACTGTAGTATATAAAATCAGTAGCTGATAGTCCAATATAGAGCATTAACTGGCGATACTAGGCAAACTAATAGTGAAGAATCTCAATATAGATTCATCTCATCTAAGATACTCACCATTAGTGTGTTAGTATACTATATATATATATAATCAATATAATCTATAGTTATGTAGATATTTATATACAATTATATTATTGATATTATTATTATATTATTATTTATTATTATTATTATTTACTCGCTATCATATTATATTATATTCAAAGATTATATATCCTTCACTTTATCTCACTCGTTAGTCTCACTTACTACTGTCCATCCTCATCCGTATCATTTCTAACTAATATTATCTAATGCATAGATTATTACACTCACAATAGCTCTCGAGTGTTATTGGTGTCAGTTCATTCTCTCTCTGATTTGAGTAGCTTCGACATAGACAGGTATATCTTAAGTATCTCTCCGACATATGAGTGATCCTCAGTAATCATAATCTCAACACTAATATATCTCAATTATCTCAACTCACCTACTCACCAAGTGTCTACATGTGAACACTCTAATGCACTCCGTATAACGATTTCAAACTCGGCATGCCATAATACTGGCATCTAGGAGCAAGTGGGGAAAAAGTAATCATGTAATGGAGACTTCACTTAACTGCTATTATTATTTATTATCATTATTATTATTATTATTTAAGCTATTATTATTATATCTATTATATGAATGCTCACCCATATCTCTTAATTCCTTTTCACCTACCCATTATACCTTATATCTCATTTTAATTAGCGGAATAAGATAAACTCAAAGACATGTATTATTTAACGTTTGTTGTGGTATTCCCTATATAAGAATTAAGATCAGTCAGATATATTTAGAAAGGTTAAAAAATATCTCATTCGTTGTCGCGGGATTAATAGAAATATGAGATGAAGGAAAGATAAGAGTAAAACTATATAATAATAATAAATGATAGATTAAAAATACATAATATATATAATAATAATAATAATCAATAATAATAAAATTAAAAATTAATTTAATACATAATGATAATAAAAATTAAAATTATTGACTTCTACTATTACTACTTCACAATACGTTACACTAACCGCTTCTTAATACATAATAATAATAAATATACTTACCAATTAAGTGGAATAATAATACCATGAGGCACCTAATAATAATAATATAATAAATAATCAATAATAATAAATCAATTAATAATTAGAATAAATATTAAACTCCTACTGATATGCTCGACGACACAGGACTACTACCAACTGCATACTACTAACTATCTACTAAATAATTAATAATAATAACAATTTTGTAAATAATTAATTAATAATAATTTAATAATAATAATAATATAATAATAATAATAATAATAATAATAATATTAATAATAATAATAATAATAATAATAATAATAATTAATAATAATAATAATAATAATAAATAATAATAATAATAATAATAATAAATAATGAAGACTAGACATAATAAATTATTAAGAATAATAATTAAAAATAATAGATTAAAATAAGTAATATTAACAATTAATATATAATAATAGAAATTAAAATAATAATAATAATAATAATATAATAATAATAAATAATAAGTAATAATAAATAAATATAATTACTAGAATAAAATGAATTAATAATAATCAATAATGATAATAAATAATAATAATTAATAATAATAATAATTAATAATCAAAAAACATAATAATAATATAAAATAAAGAATAATAATAATAAATAATATTAGGAATTGAGATAATTAATATAATAGTAATAATAATAATAATCATCAATCATAATCACAATTTTAAAATTTAAAATTCAAAAATACAGTCATTTAAAAGTAATAGTTTTCAAATATAATATTATATAGATAATAACATAATAATAATAATATTTATATAATAAAAAAAATAATTAATAATAGATAAAAATTAATAATGGCATCCTAATATCAATTTTATATAATTTATAAAATCAATAATATATAATAATAATAACTAATAAAATAATCAATAATAATAAGAATAATAATAATAACTCTATAGCACTCAAAATTACTAAGGATAATAAACTTAATAATCAATAATAATAATAATCGAATAATCGTATATAATCTATAAAATAATAATAAAATAATTAAATCAAATTAATATTAAGATGTAATTCTTACTTTCATAATTGAATAACATGCTATACTTTTAAAAAAAAAATAAACAAATTAATTCTATTATAAATAATAATATTAATAATAATAATTAATTAATAATCACATTATATAATAATAATAATAATAATAAATTAATACAACATTCAAATAACTACATAAAATTAAGTAATAATATTGACAATAATAATAATAATAATACCAATAATTAATAATTAATAAATACAATACATAATAATAATAATAATAATAATATAATAATAATAATCGATAATAATAACAGTCAATCCATAATAATAATAATTAATTAATTTAATAACTAATAATAATACTCAATAATTTGAAGAGTGTAAGTTAATAATAATAATTAAATAAAAATAATAATAATACTTAGATAATAATAATAATAATATTATAATTAAATAATATAATAATAATAATAATAATAATATAATAATAATAATTAATAATAATAATGAATAATCATAATACATATAATAATAATAATTAATAATAATAATAATAATAATAATAATAATAATAATAATAATAATAATAATATTAATAATAATAATAATAATAATAATAATAATAATAATTAATAATCCAATAATTAATAATAATAACTACATAATGCAATAATAATAATAATAATAATCAATAATATAAATAATAATAATAATAATAATAATAATAAATAAAAAACTATTAAAATAATAAAATAATATAATAATACATTAATAATAATAATAATAATAATAATAATAATAATAGATAATAATAAATAATAATAATAATAATAATAATATAATTAAAATAAATTAATATTAAAAACAATAATAATAATAATAATAATAATAATAATAATAATAATAATAATAATAATAATAATAATAATAATAATAATAATAATAATAATAATAATAATAATAAAAATAATAATAATAATAATAATAATAATAATAATGGATTTTTTCTTTTTAGTATTCCTATTTTAATATTCAGAGTACACAAGTTTGAGAAGACCTTAACCTCAAAAAAATGTTTTTTATCTATTTATTTTCTATTGTATTTGCTATGCTTTTCTTTTTGATTTGTTATGCATATATATACATATGAGGACGTTTTATAAAACAACTAAAGGATTGTTATACTAAATTGTTAATAACTTATAAACAACGACACCACACACACACACACCTGCAACATGCACTTCACACACTTATACACACACGCACACTCACACACCCACACACACACACACACCACACACACACACACAACACACACACATGTATATATATAATATATTATAATTATATATATATATATATATATAATATTGCATATAGGTATATAGTATATAATTACTATACTACTAGTCATACGTACTATATATACATATATATAGTGATCGCTATATCAGATCACCAAACCACTTTACTTATCTCTCTTATATAGGTAATCATATATAAATATATATACTTTATGTATTATATATTAATATATATATATATATATATATATATATATTTATATATATATATATACTATATATTTAGTATATTATATATATATATACTATATATAATACATATATACATATATATATATAGGTATATATATATATATACTTATATACTATATATATATAAATAGTATATATATATATACGTATATATATATAGTATAATATTATATATATATATAGTATATATATATACATATATATATATATATATAATCATATATATACGTATATTATATATATATATAACTAATATATATATAAATATATATATATATACTATATTATATATATATATATATATATATATATTTCTACTTCAGGTTAAAATTAATTCGCATGGTTAGATATCAATTCATACCCACCAATAGCAAATACAAATATAACCGAGTTGGAGCTTTGAGCGTCCACAACACAGAAGGGCTTCAATTTCCTTTTTGTGCGACTCACGAAAGGAAGAGGAAGGTAGTGATAAATACCTTAATATATATATATATACTTATCACTATATATAGTATATATATATATATATATATATATATATATATTATATATATATAAATAACGAAGGAAGAGGAAGGTAAGTGATATATATTATATATATATATATATAAACCCCTTCCTCATGGAAAGGCCCTTGCTCATGAGTGATGATTTAAGAATGGAAATAAATAAAAAATTCATGACAATCCAATAAGATTAAAACTAATAAAAAGTAATACAATAAAAAACAAAAATAGCAAAAAAAAATTGAAGAGGAAAGAAAAGTTCTTAACAGCATGTGGAAAGAAAAAAAATGCTAGAAAGAAAAAAAAATGGCCAAATAGTACTCTCATGGCTAAACATAATTTTATACTATAACTGGTGTAGATAACCCAGCTGACTATGCCTATATACGCGTAATTATTATATTATATAGTTATAGTACATAATTATTAAGTTATATATACCGCTATATATATATAGTATATATTATATATATACTATATATAATATATACATATATATATATATTATACTATATATATTTGTTAAATATTGCATAATTCGCAATTTATTAATTAGATCTTAAACAAAGAACCATAAATTGGGAAGGGACAGGATAAAAGAATTAACTGCCTTCTCCGGGATTGAACCACAGCATTGTTAAAGCGAATTGATTGACAATATGCTCGATTGCTTTACTTACTGAGCTATTTCCTTAACCCAAAAAAAGTTGAATTCAAGGAACAGTTTTTAAGCAATCGAGTTCCCTTCAAGGCGGACATCACCATATTGTTTCCAGCCTTCCTATCCCTCGTCTCTTAATAAATGTAGTTTTGTAAAATAATGTAATTCTTAATAGTTGTAGGTTCAGGGGTGATGTCGCCTTGAAGGGGAACTCGATTGCTTTAAAACTGTTCTTGAACTCAACTTTTTTGGGTTGAGGGATAAAGCATCGAGCATATTGTCCTCATTTTGCAACATGCGGTGGTTCATTCCCGGAGAAGGCAGTAATTTCTTTACCTTCCCATTTTATGTTCTTTGTTTAAGAACATACCTATATATTATCATACGTTTTATCGCGTAATCATACTCATCTGGTAGGTTACATATAGATACATAATTATATTATTATACCGCTATAGTTATATTATAATATAATCATATATATCTTATTACCTCATGAGCTAAATAGGGGTAGTAGTAGTAATATGCAGTATTAGATCCTACTATGTCACCTAACTATAAGTATTATATATATATATATATATATATATATATATATAGTATATTGATGCAAAATACAGTGTATAGTATGATAATATATATGAATATATATATATATATTATATTATATATAATCATAACAGCGAGACTATATTATATCAATATCCATCAACTACCTACGGACCATATAGTGAGTATATATATACTAGTATATATATGATACCCTGTCTCTATACATATCACCTCACCTGGTATAATAATATACTCATTCGCAGAACATGATACGTGTTGATGATTTTACCATATTATAGTAATACTCACTCAAAATTAATAACTTCTGGTGAGAATAATCATAATCTTCTGAGCGTCCAGTATATATATATATATATGAGGTATATATATATATATATATATACGCTAAGGTATCGTTAGTATGCACTCACTCACACTGGTTATATATCGACGGTATTCTATTATTCATAATTTCGCCTATATTACTCTGGCGGCACCTTTGGTGAGGAGGAATCTCGATCGCTTGGTATATTACTCACGTCCACACTTTGGAACTATACTTAGCAATCCTTCCTTTTACTTAGTATCATCATGCTCGCGCGACTGAGCAGACGAGAAAACAATAATCGGAGGCACTTCAACAGTTAGTCTCTCACTCACTCTCACAATACTACGATCAAGTATCTATAGGTCGAGTAGCAGCGATAGGATGTATTACTGCAACTCAAATATATAGTGAACAGCGTCTCAATACTATATATATAATCAGTATATATAGTTAACTACACGAACGGAATTGTCACCTAATATAACACCTGACTGACCACAAAGGTGTACACGAGTACAGCAAATGGGGAAAGTAGGTCAGGTAATATAGAGTAAATAGTTAATCCGTCACCAATATAGATAATTAGTAAAGTCTTATATATATATTTAAGCCGTGACAAGTTCTGTACATCTTATTGTCTGCTGTTCAACGCGGACTATATGTATTTAATAATTAGCATTCTCTAGATCCTACTAAAATGGTAAATGTACCACCATCTCATACATCGCACAAGTCGTTCTCCGGACATCGCTAAGAGCCACACATCCTGAGTAAAAACCGACGCTGTGAGGAAGGCAATAAATTAATAATAAGACTAGACGACGTGTTCAATCTGGCGCATAATATAACAACACACAAAATAGTTTAAAGATATCACAGGTAGAAACTGGCGTACTCTATAGGAATTAGCTAAAGATATATCCATAGTTAACACACGCGGAAGGAATTCTCGTGTGAAGCGCGATCCTCTAACTATCCTCTATATCCAATATGCTTGAATCCTTGATACCGAGCCAATGTACACCTTGGTCTCAGAGTCAAATACTACTCTCCTTTTAATCCTGCATTGTGCGTGATCCAAAAACCTTGCAAACCAGTTATATTCATCGTAGTTTCGTAGTTTCCATAATTCAGCATATCACAAAACCACGTATGCATTCTTATTGTTATTGACAACACAGTTTCATCATGAGGGAGGATGGCTATCTACCTTGCAGTTTAGAGTTAAACGTAGACTGATTGACAGGTGATCCAGAAAAATACAGCCTCTAATCACACTTAAAATCTTTACGTGCGTGAACTTAGCGCTGCCCCCGCATGAGTCCCCAATCTGGGACTTTTTCCTTCGCTTTCTTACACCTTGGCAATCCGGTTTCAATATAGTAAATTTTAGTATAACTCTCTCTCTCTCTCTCTCTCTCTCTCTCTCTCCTCCCTCTCTCTCTCTCTCTCTCTCTCGTCGATATATATATATATATATATATATATATATATATAATATATATAGTATATAATTAATATAGTATTATATAATATATATATTTATATAAGATATATATATTATATATATATATAATTCTATAATATTATATATATATATATTATATATATATATATATATATGACCTATTTATATGATATATATTATATATATATATATATAGTATAATATATATAGTAAATATATTATTATATAGTATATTACATATAGTTATATAGTATTAGATATATATATATATTAAATAAGTTTTTTTTCATTTAATTTTAAAAAAAAACAAAAATAGGTTTCTTTATTTTGTTTTCACATATTTATGCAGAAGGGCAACTCTACTTCATGAGCCAATTTTGGGAGGATTTATTTTAAGATGCTCGAGAGGAGGCTTTGTGAAAAAATCCTCAAAATAGACAAAACAAGAATTTAAGTTTCTATACGTTGTCATTGACAACCAGTGTTTTTAAAGCATTATAATTAAACTCTCTAGTAGGCACAAATCGAAATTGGACCTACTTGATAACGATAATATTTACATAATATACAAAATAACTTTATATTTAGAAGAAAATAAATGACTTTAATGTAAAAATTAGCGTCCTTGCTATAAACTATCTATAAACCATTATTTTAATACAGTATGAAGCAAGTAATAAGTCAGCTAACCTTGGAATATTTATGTACATTAGTTATTCTTCTTATTTTTTTTTTAGAGGGAGGCCCGGGCCTTCCTGGGCTTCCCCCGTTAAAGCCGCGCTCGAATTTATATGTTATAGAGCATCTATAGTCTATATAAATAATATATATATATATATATATATATTATATATATATATAATGAATATATTTATATTATTAATATAATATATATATATATCTATACTGTATATATTATATATTTATATTATATATATAATATATAATATATATATATAGATATATATATGTAATTGTTAACAAGAACTTTGTTAATTATTAAATTAAATATTAGAGAAAATAATTAATAATCAAATAAAACAATGATCATTCCAATGGCCCATCATAACGGCAATTAGCAAAAATATTGACACTTTATGCTTGTTTTGTCGCCATAATTATCAAGTTCAATTTACCATTTTAAAAACAATTTAATTATCAGAAATTTTTAATTTCTGTGAATATGTTAGTGAAAGATATACATGACATTAATTTACATTAATTGCAATAATGAAGCATTATATAATTATATACTAGTATAATATATATATATATATTATATATATATAATATATGATATATATATATATATATATATAATATATACTATATATATATATATATATATATAATATATATCATTCACTCACCTTCTCTCACTAAGAGCTGGGTAAAGTGCACAGGCCGTACTACTGCCAGCTGGAAACAGGAAAGTAGTAGAAGAATATATATGACGCAAGTAGAAAAGAAATCCCAGCCTCACCGCTCCCTTTGGTAGAAACTCGCCGCAGCAATAAAAATCCACCCTAGAGCTTCAATGAACCGCGACGGACCCTCATTATGGAATCTTGTCAATGCAGGTCCATCCTTAGCCTAGGTGGGCCACAACCATACCCCCTCACCAAAACTCAGCCAATTCACACCTATTATAAAGCCTTTCTTCTCGCCTCTGCCAAACTCACATTTCTCTCTTAAAGGAATTCCTTTACTGACCCAATCCATTTTTTCTTCGGTCTCCCAGCCGGTCGATTCACAGCACACTCACCAGTGTACATCCGCTTAAGGAACCAACTATCATCTATCCTTTCCACTGATCAAACCAATTCAATGCACCTTCATTTATTCTCTTATTTACTCCTTTCTTCGTACCACACACCTCCCTTAATTGCGTTCATTCCTCATTTTTATTCAACTCTTCTGACACCTTAACAACGAAACAAATTTACACACTTTTATTACACTTATATATATATATTATATATATATATATTATAACTATATATATATATTAATATATATATATATATATATATATGATATTATATTATATATATATATATATATTAGAGGTGGTAGCGGAAGTAAATATCACTATCCGCGGATTGCGAATGCGGATAGCGGATAGTTAAGGTTTTAGAGTTTTAGCCACAGATACGTTCATATATATATATATATATATATATATATATAATATATATATAGTATATACTATATATATATATATATATATATATATATATATAGATATATATACATATATATATATTATATATATATATATATCATATATAATATCATGATTATATATATTATATATATTTAATATATATATTATATAGTATATTACTAGTATATATATATACTATATATATATATATATATATATATATATATATACGTATTATAGATAGTATTATATATATATATATTATATATATAATATATAATATATATATATAATATATTATATGTAAATATTATATATATATACTAATATTATACTATATATACTATATTATATATATTATATAATATATATAATATATATATATATATAATATATATATATATATATAATATTAGCAGGTATACGAATATATTATAACAGAACAAAGATTCTCACGCCTGTTTTGATCATAATTACACCTTACTACTTCTCACGAGACTGTTACAGTCTTTCTCTCCCAAATACTGAGGTCCTCATATTTAGGGGATTTTCAATGTACACAACACTGAATGGTTCGGGTCCTCTCATACGGATTTAGGTGGGGAGGAGGCCTAATCATTTAGCATTTTCTCAACGATCTGGATCAACTAATTAAAGAACCCAGCACACCATTCCGGATCGTCCCAAACCAAATTCTTGAACACAACTTGACCATAAATGTTTCACCACTAGTCCTTCCTCTATATAACTACACCACCTTCGCTCCTATGGTAAATCTCTGACGACAACCTTATATCTCTTAATTTTTAATACTTTCTCTCCAACAGCTCCATCCTGCCCTACGCGTTTTTTTGGCACTTGATCGTGCCGATTGGGGGGCCTTGCGTTGCTTCTACGCTAACTATAATTGGAGTGGGACTGCTTGTCTTGGCTGTGACCGCTTCAACTTCGTTGCCGATAAGGTGGGAGCCCTGTAATCGTTGATGGGATGGGCAGGTTCATTCCTTCTTCGGACTAATCTTTCTCTTCCTCATAATCATGGTTCGATCGTGCTTGTTCTCTGGCCATCCAGCGCTAGAGAACAGTGCGTATGCGGAGTGGAAAAAATTCTCCTGGTTTCTCCTATCACTCTTGCAATTTCATTCTGCAGAAATATCGTTGCAGGGATACTCTTCGACGAGCAAAGCGGGCTTTCATCAAACCAAAGTGCGCTAACCTCTTGGTTCTCCTACTTACAAATCTTTCTGGCCTCTTGCCAAAAACATTCTCAACAACTTCTGTAAAATCTGGTGGCTTGTGCCTCCTGGGAGTCTCGCAAGTGTGATTGGTTTCTGTTTGCTAATTCTCAAGCTGAAAAAGGCCAATCTCTGTCGGCCTCCTATTTTACTCTAACTCAACCCTGGACGATTCTGGCATTCCTTCCTCCTCCTCTTCTCCTCCAGGTGTCCTATGCCTTTGCCGGCTGTGATTACATTCGATCCGGTGCATGGGGCTCCTGAATTCTACGAACGTTAGGAAGGCGGGTGGGGCCCGGATGGCATTCCTCCCCGAGTTTGAGGCGAGTGTGCTTCCGTGCTATTCCCCGCCCCTCGTCAACTATATTCTTCATATGTCCATACTAGCAGCTTTCCCCCAGTGTGGAAGCACGCACATCAGAGCTGACAACAATGTCAACAACCTATTCGAAAAAAAGGATAGCCGCTCTGATCCTCTAAACTATCGCCCTATAGCTCGTACTTGTATTCTATCTAAGAATCTTTGAAATTCTTCTCAACTCTCATTTCTCTGATTCATCTGGAATCTCATTCATTCTTTCCGATCGGCCAGTTTACGGCTTTCGGCGCTGACGAGGTCCTACTGGCGCATATATTCCTTATCTTAGCTGGATTGTTATGGCTTTCCGCCCTTCTAGAACTACTGCGGCGAGACTTGCGTGGTGGCGGCTTGACATATCCAAAGCATTTGACGGGGGATTGGCACGCGTCACTGCTCTCCAAGCTCCCCTCCTTTGTGTTTCCTCCTTCTCTTTTTTCTTTACTTATGTCTAGCTTTCTTTCTAATCGCTCAATATCAGCTGTTGTTGATTGGGCGAGGGGACTTCTTCTTCCTTTTCTGCTACAATAAGTGGTGTTCCTCAGGGATTCTGTCTCTACTCTCGCCTAACTATTATCCTACTTGTTCATTAATTGTATCTTCTGCAACTGCGACGTGTGTAAGCTCTCGTAGTTCATACATATGCCTTCTCTCTATGAAGCGGCACTCTGTCGAGTCATCATACGCTCATACTCTCAATAATAAATGGGAATCTCGCTCCTTCTTTTACTTCTACAATTGCCTCTCGTCTTAATCTTTCCGATTCTCTTCTCGCTGATCTGGATAGAATTTCCGGGTGGGGTCGTCTGAAACCTTGTTGAAATTCAATTCATTTAAAAACTTCAAACTTCCTACAAATCTCACCATTCGTAAGACAGCGGCGTGTCTTAACGAACATAATAAGCGCGACTCATACTGCTTCCGACGGAGGCGATCTCCGTGCTAAACTCCAGAATCACTACAGTAGACGCTTAATACATGAAACAAAAAAATGCTTTGAGAACCAATGAGCATCACTAACGGTTCTAGGCTCGGCTAAGGAAGCTGGAAGTTCTGTTTAGACTGCGAGGACTTTGTTTTCCTTCTTCACAGTTACCTCCAGTCGTATACAAGGGCCTCATTTACGCCCCTTGGTATGTCGGTACTTGCCCTCCATATTCTGGGGGGGCTCAGGTTTCACCCGCTTTTGGATAGGGTCGAGTCAAAGGCAAAAAAGCACTTATCAACTGTCCTGTTCTTTCTAGTTCACTTGACCCTCTAATCTTTGCGGCGCGATGTTGGTGCTTTATCTCTTTTCTATAGGTACCGTAGCGGCAAGTTCTCGAGGGAACTCTCCACTCGCGTGCCACCACCTTTTAAGGCGCCCCCGTTGCACAAAGGGGTGTTGTGTCGGCACATGAGTTTTGTGTTGATATCAGCAACTCACAGACTAAGTTCGCATGCCGCGTGCCTCCTTCTTTCCTCGCCACCTCTGTTTCTGTGGAAATCTCCTTCATCTTCTGTGCTTTCCTACTCAATTTAATCTCCCTCACTTTAAAGCCCGCGGCTGTGCTCATCTGCGTAATTTGTGTTACTTGAATTTTTTCATGTTTTTAACACCCCCTCCTTGGATAGGGCTCTGCCCGTGAGCAGTAGTTATAACTGTAAAAAAAAAAAAAAAAAAAAAAAAACAAAAAAAAAAATAATATATATACATATATATATATATATATATATAAATATAATATATATATATACTATATATATATTATGTATACTAGTATATATATTTAAATTATATATATACTATATAATTAATAATATATATATATATTATATATATATATATATATATATATTATATATTATATATATCATATAATATATATATATATATATATATATATATTATAAAATATATATATTATATTATAGTTATATATATTTATATATATAATATATATATATTATATATATATATTATATATATATATATATATATATATATATATATATAACTATACTAAATATATATATATATATATATATTATATATATAATATATAATATGATATAATTATAAAATATTTAAAATAATATATTATATTATATATATATATATTATTATATAGTATATAATAATATAATATAATATATATATATATATATACTATATAATATATATATATATATATATATATATATATATATATAAGATACTATAATAATATATATATATAATATATATGATATATATATATATTATAATATATGATATATATATTATAAATATATGATAATATATATACTATTAATATATATATCATATATATATATATATATATATATATATATTATATATATATATATATATATATATATATATATATATATATATATACCCGTGTTACCAGAGTGCAGGACGCTTGAGCCCAACTCTTTTGCGCCATACCAACCTCTTTCCCAAGCCTCCACCCATTTGGAAAAAGGTTATATATATTAATGCTTGAAATTAATAATTCTCAAATTATACTTCAAAAACAAAAGGGAGAGTTATCTTCTCTTTTCGTCGTAAATGAGATCTGCACCACTGAAAGACGCTCAATAGCTACACTTTTTGAAGGGCATGCTAGGAATTTCCTGGCAACTTCTGCAAGATGTGGAAAGCTTTACACTTATCAAGCCACAAAACCAGTGGATCTTTATCTGATTCCAAGATTTTTCTCTCATGATATTCCTCGATCAATGATAGAATGTCTTTTGACACCTCTGAACAAGACTCTTCGTCGCTGCTAGAAGCCAAAGCAACGTTCATGGATTCAGCAATGATATGGCTAACAGATTGTAATTGCGAGTCTGTTTGTGTGATATTTTGCTTTTTATTGGCTTGTGATACTTCTGCCTTAAGCAGCATTTCATCACATAGGCATTCTAAATTAATTTTAACCCTCTGTAAAACACGTGGTTCAAGAAAATTTGTTTTATATCTCGAATTTAGAAAAATTGCTATTGCACATGCGTCATCGTTTGGCAGAGTTTGAAATCTATTATCTATCTCCAGCATGAGTGTTTCTGTCATCCTTGAAAGCCCTTACTTTTTATAAATATAAATATATATATATAATATATATATTTAATATATCATATATATATATCTATACTATATATCCATATATATATATATATATATATATCATATATTATATTATATCATGATATTATATAGTATATATATATAAATATAAGTAGTACGCCATACGTTTCTTCATGTTTCATAATTCATAAATAAATACTATCCGCTATCCGCAAAAAAAATGAGGGACCCCGAAGTAGTAAAAATACTATCCGCTATCCGCAAAAAAATTGATGCGGATGCGGATGCGGATAGTCCGTTACACCTCTAATATATTATATATATATATATATATATATATATATATATATATATATAAGCACGTATTATACATATTATATAATACTATGTATCACATACTAGTATATATATATATATATATATATATATATATATATATTATATTATATATATTAAATTATATTTATCTATATCCTATTAATTTTAAAGTGGCTTTTGTGGAACAAGACTTTTATGCCATTCTTTGCTCGGTGGGGCTACATTGGCCATAAATTCTTACTGGCGAACGGGCGAGCGTAGCGAGCGAAGTGGAGCCAGTGCACGGCTTGCCCGTGCTCAGCGAAGCAAGCTTTGAATTCATTGCCCAGTGCCCATGCCCACAAATGCACCATTTGCCCATGCCCCATGAATGCCCATTGCCCATGACCCAATCGCCCGTAGTGCCCATTGTATTCATCGCCTCCATGCCACATATGCGCCATGAACCTACTATGCATATCGACAGCTTATTGCACATTTGCCAAAGCCGCCAATGACAGTGCCCAATGACCATTGCCAAAATGCATATGCCAAGGCTTGATCCGTCAGGATCAAGCGATGCGTAGCATCATCGCTTGTATTTTTTATAAGAATTTTATTTTTTATTGTAATTTTAATATTCCTTCTTACAAATTTTATACTTGACTTAATTTGAGCAAGTATCTTTACTTAATCTATATCCTATTAATTTTAAACTCTTTGACCAAAAAAATCTTCCCGTTTGTGATCCATTTCTGCTGTAATTGATGTGGCCAGCAACATATTTTTGTCAATGCGATACTTTTTACGGTCCGGTCATAATTGATTATTATTTAGTTATTTCAGGTCAGTTCATTATATTATAAGAATACATTATTTGTTATAATTATTATTATTATTATTATTATTATTATTATTATTATTATTATTATTATTATTATTATTATTATTATTATTATTATTATTATTATTCTTATTATAGAGAATATATAATTATTATACATATCATATAAATATGGTAATCTATTATTATTAATATACTATTATTATTAATCGTATCTAGTAAATGTAATAATATCCTATAGGCTGAGAATAATAGTGTGAAAAAAAAAAGCAAATTAATAGAAAGTCTATTTATATATGTCCTGTTTCACCATCACAAATGTCGGGCAGTTCTTCCGCCAGGAAAACAACGGGCGAACGTAGCGAGCGCAGCGAGCGAATGGAGCCACCGGCATGGTGTTCTGCCCTGTTTCATCTTGGCGAGCGTAGCGAGCGGAGTGAGCCTTGCCGCCAATGCGCGAGCGTTGCGAGCGGAGTAAGCCTTGCCGCCAATGCGCGAGCGTTGCGAGCGGAGTAAGCCTTGCCGCAAATGCGCGAGCGTAGCGAGCTGGGTGAGCCTTGCCGCCAATGCGCGAGCGTAGCGAGCGGAGTAAGCCTTGCCGCAAATGCGCGAGCGTAGCGAGCGGGGTGAGCCTTGCCGCCAATGCGCGAGCGCAGCGAGTGCTCAATGGACAAGCTTGCTCCGTTAGGAGCAAGAGATGCGTAGCATCGTTGCTTGTTATATATAAAAAAAGATTACAATTATTAAATAGTACATTTTGAGAAATATTTTTCGGGATGCAAAAATTTATATTCTGTAAGGAATTTTGAAGAAAAGCAATAATTAAATGAACTATGATTGCTTCACACTATAATAACAGTAATTAATATTTATATTGGCATTATCATGCTTGTTTTGTCACCTATATATATATATATATATATATATATATATATATATATATATATATATTATTATATATATGTATATATATATATATTAATATATATATATACCTACTATATATATATATATTATATATATATATATATTCGTATATATATATATATATGACTATTATACAGTATGTAATATATATATATATTATTATGATATATTATATAATAATATATATATATAATTATATATTATATTATATATATATATATATATATTATATATATATATATATATACATAGTATATATATATATTACCTTTATTAAATATTATACTATATATATATATATATATATATATATATTAATATTAATATATTAAAATATATATTATATTATTTATTTATATATTTAATAAAAATATTTATATTATATATACCGGTATATATAGATATATATATATATATATATTATATATACTATAATAATATATAAAATTATATATTATTATATATATATATATACATATATATATATATTTATATATATATATATATACTATATATATATTAGTGACTGATTCCGAATAACCGCAACGCAAATGTGGAGCAATCTGCACACTTTTTTTTGACAACCACAACTTGCACCGCAAACGCGGTTATCACTGGTTTACACAACTGCAACTGCAACCCGCAACCGCAGAGTTCTCACTGGTCATTTTACAAGCCCGCAACTACTGTTGTCAGGAAGTTAATCTTTTATAAAATACGTATCGTTATGCTATGCCAAAACTCTCTCTCTCTACTCCTCTCTCTCTCCTCTCTTCTCATCTCTCTCTCTCTCTCTCTCTCTCTCTCTCTCTCTCTCTCTCTCTCTCTTCTCTCTCTCTTCTCCTCATCTCACACTCTCTCTGTCTTTTTTTTTTTTTTTTTTTTTATACAAAAAACAAGGATTCGGTTTGTCTTTACTCTTGAAATACTTCTAAGATAAGACAACTTACTAATTCTGATTTTATACTCTAATTGAAAATGTATTACCCTATAGGGTCATTTGAAGAGATTACTAAAAAGTTAAAAAGTTAAAGCTTTCATATCTCTCTCTTTTTT